>VYZQ01011101.1:6969-21480 GCA_013400655.1 Mystacornis crossleyi
CCTGGCTGTTAAATCCAGGTCTGTGGGACAATCTGTAGTATGTGGGGTGATAACCATGCAGTCTATATCAATTTATTTCTGTTATTCTATATTGACCTAAATCCATCTAAGAAATTAACAGAACTAAAGTGTTTCTGTTGCATTATGTCATGCTGATGTTTTACTTCATCTTGCATCATACCAGTGCATGTTTAATATTACCAATCTTACACATCATACCATACATCTTTTCTTGAGAGGCAGCTTTTGATTTTTTTAAATTGTTCTGTGTTATCTGCCTGACCATTTATACCAGAATATATCATGCTTTTCTGTCTTAACTTTAACGTCTTACCTATAATACATATTTTGTAACAATCTCAGAAGCTTTTGTGGTCTCCTGGATGATCTATTGTGTCTCTGGCAGTTAATACTATACCATTTTTGTAGCAGAAAACAAACTTTAGAAGCAAAGGTAAAGAACCCAGTACACTGTTTTGGATAATGTCAAGGCTATTAACTGTACTGTGCCACTGTTTTCAATACCCAAATCCTTGCCTGCATTCAGTGGACCAGATACAATGCACCATGAATTCCATTTCACATGTCTGAGGTGAATTCACTAATTATACTTTATTTTACATTCTATGTGAAAAAGAGATTTGTTGACACCCAGTCAAACTTACATTTTTGCTTTCACTTCCTTACATTTAGGGTATAAAAAAGAACCTTATCCTTACATATGACTAAATGGAAAATCCCATTCCCTAAGCCAATACAGGCAGTTATTTCAGTTTCTGTTATTCTCTCTGCAAATGTTCAGAAATCACCAGAAACAGGGATGAACCCTAGATTCAGAGACAACCCCCTACAATCCTTCAAATTTAGATACATCCCTTCCCATCACTTTGAGTTTTGATCTCACGATTTGGAAAGATTAACATCTATATTGCCATCATATATACATTTTCTCTTAATTTCTCTGATTACCTAACATGTGCTGTTTAGTGTCCCAGGCCAGCCTTGTTTTGTTAAGCCAATATTTGTCAATTAGTGAAGGACCATTTCCTTCTGCAACTGTTGATGAGAACAACAGTTAACCCCTGTATTGCCTAGCAGAATAATTATGGTCCTGATAGATACAGAACAACTTATACTCTGCTTTGTATTCCAGTTTAATAAATATTTTTATTAATAATACAAGATTTTTATGGATTAAAATTAAAAATCATACTCTGACATGATTTATTTATTGAGCCCTTAGCACAGTGTTCTTTTCTGAACCATCTACTCATGTTAAAGAACATTTGCAGTGATATATATAAATCCTGATTAAGCCATTTGAGTTCCAACTGCTAATGAGATAATTAGTTATTAAGCACTCCTTGTACTGTGGTAGGTCGTTTCTTTTCCTGAAGCAGGTTGTTCATCCTGCTTCCTTTCAGAGAGACCATCTTTTGCCTCTGAAAGAAGCCATTTTCTGTTCCTTATATAAAAACTTTACCAAAATGTAACTACTTGAGCTGCTATTCTCTATGGTGGATGTCTGCCTCAAGCTTTTGAGGAAAACACAATCAGAATGGACATTAAAACACTAGGCTGGGAAAATTACATTTTTATCATGTTAAATCTCAAACACGACATTTTGACAAAGCATACTTTGAATGTTTCACTATTTAACCATTTATAAACAAGGATGCGAATTTTTGCCTGAGAGCAGCTGTTAAATAGTCCAGACTGGTTTTCCTCTGAAAAATCAGTCTGCTTTTTTGACCGAGTTGCAAATTGCCGAAAAGACAGAGTTTGCACGTATTCAGATTTAGGAATCTAATTCTCTGTGTGTGCTAAGTATCCTTACACCCCACGTCAGTTTGCAGTGCACATACTGTCCTCACTGAAAGCCCAGCAAGGAACAGAAGTGACTCTCAGAGTTAATCTTACAGATTGAACACGCTTGCTGCAGATAAAGACCTGTTCAGAGAAACTACATCTGAAATTGGGAGCAGGGGGTGGAACTGACAGAGGGAAAGAGAAGGACAGATGTTGAGATACCTACTGAGATAAGTGAGCTACAGTTAAATTTTGTCAAACATAAAAAGTGTGTTAAACCCTCTGAAAATGAAGATTTTTACTACTGGTGCATTTTTACACAAATACAGGAAAATATATCTTGCAAAAACTATTTCAAAGTATAGAATTAAATGGTGTGGGCAGGATATTATGCTATCAATAATCTTCCTCAGATACTATTAATTACTGCATAAACATTTTGCAACACATGTAGATCCTTTTAAGAATTTAATTTGATTTAAGGTAGAAAATAGTCCCTGTAGGAAAGACTTCCTTCCCCAGCAGAGTAACTGAACAGGACCAGCTCCCTCCAACAAATATTTCCTGAGGGGTCCATAGCATTAAAATACGAAGATTGTGTCTTAGAAAAGCAAAAGAGTCTGATAAAAACCGAAAAATTGCTAAAATAATGGCATAAAGGCTGGCATAAAGCAGAAACTACCAGCTTTGTGCCAAATAGACAAACAGGAGATCTTCACAGGCTTGTAGGTATTTACAGATTGTGGACACTATAATGAACTTCCAGAAAAAAGAAATTGATTTTAAAAATTGGGAATTCTACTAATTTCTCACTGAAAATGGGTTCTTACCTGCCAATTTTCAGTACACAACTGGTATTGCTCTGATGTCTCAGAGTTGATTTTCACAGGTTTAAGCTATTCAGATTCATTCAAATCTTGAATATTCTTATTTCTAAGCAGCACTCACTCAGAGTCAATCCTTTAGATCTTACTATTTTACTTGGGGTTGCACTTCATTTTCTGAAATGTTAGCTGGATTGGTCCTTACTGGAATTGGTTCCTTTTGTCTGGGTACCATCTAGACATAGAAATAGTTTGATTTTAAGAACTCCTAAAATTAAATTATCACAGATAAAGTTGAACAATATTTCATAGTCTTTGCCAAGAACAGAAATCAAGTCACTTTGTTACTCCTATCATGGTGTGGTTCATGTTATTATACAATGGTCTTAATCAATAAAATCCAAACTAGGGTCAAAAGTTTTATGAGGTTTTTATTCTGAAATGGTGAAGTCCCTGTTCATGCCAGTTTGGGTTTTTTTTAATATCCTATGACTTCCAAATGTTTTGTGCCAATTAAATTTTATGGGTTTTTTACTCTAAATGCACAAAGGGACTGATTTGTGCCAAAAAAGACAACCCAAGCTCTGAACGTATCTCTAATGTATCTCCACATATATCTAGGCAGACCTGTATGCCTTTATAGTATCAAGTCCCTACATATGTCCTATTTTATCACAATCCTATTTTACAAGAACCATACTATTGAAAATAATTTCCAAGGACTGATGAACTGAGTGTGATTCTTATGGAAATATACGTACTTGGGAGGTAACTTGGGCAAAGTTTTCTGTTGCAAAACACTTAGGATGAGTTACAAGTAAACTTTAATCAATTCTTTAGCCTGAAAAATCTATTAAAACTAACCAACCAAAAGAAAAACCAGAGTAAAAAAAAAAAAAAAAAAAAAAAAAAAAAAAAAAAAAAAAACTCCACACAGACAAACACAGAAACAAAACCCTAAAAATTCTATAGGTTGAGATAATGGATCAATGACAGCAAGAATAATTTCTGACAATATTTTTAGAACAATACAGATGCATTTGAAAGGAAACAAATCCAAACAGTTCCTCATATAGTTGGAGAAGCCATTATCTCCACTTAATAATACACTTCACTGAGCTTCTAAATTGTTAGAAAATTGTTGAAAATTTGCATGCCAGAAAACCTGATGCCATGAAGGAAGCTCCTGCTGTCCTATTTCCCGCTGAGACCAGAGGCTGAATGCAAGAGTTCACATGGGAAAGTTTTCACTTGTTTTCTTTCCACTAGATCTCAGATGTCTCCAACTTGTACTTTGCCAAGAATATGAAACGAACCCAAACTGAGGGTAGTTTTTGGTTTGCCCACCACACTCTGAGATGAGTATATGAAAAGCGCAGCATTTGTTGAAGTATAGTGACAGTGAAAGAGCCTTACAGATTTATTTAGAATTTTGAAACACGTCTGTATCCTTTGGATGCAAAGAAAAGTTTTAAAACAAGAAGCAAGAGTTACATATGCAAACATAATTGACAAATCAGTCATAAATCTTGAAACAATACCTGTGCTAAATTAATACCCACTTGATCCCTGCGATATTCACCCAGACACCAATAAGAATACTTTAAATATCAGCCTTGTTAAATATTTTGGTACACATCAAAACACATGACGGAAATCTACGTAGCAAGGGATGAAAGAAAGGGAAAGCAACATTCTCAAGTCTAGAAAACTTCTGGCAAAGAGCCCCAGAATCATATCACCAACACAAGAGGAGAGAGCACTTCCAGCAGGGGTTCAAATGTAAGAAAGGTCCTCCATAAATTCCATGGTTTTCAGAGCTGACTTCAGCAACCGTTTGTGTAATCAGGTGATTATTTTGGATTACCAGAATGGATTTGATTACCATGGCCCTGCTGTGGACTACATAGTACGGCTCCAGCACAAGAACTCTGCTTGAGAGAGATTCTGCTTTTAAGATTCAACGAAAACCTTCCTATGTAACTCTTGAGAGAATTATTGAGGTGTCAATAGAAAAAAGCCATAGTCAGTGATTAATTTTTCTACTGTGAACATTAAAAGCAATTTTTATATTTATATATACATTTTCCAAATTTCTGTAAATTTAAAATGTCAATGTGATATAAAAAGTAAAAAAATATTTTAATCACTTAATATTAAAAAGAAAAAAAGAAAAAACAAACAAACAAACAAACAAACAAACAAAAACCAAACCTAAAACAAAACCTGTCGGGACAATTTTTCACATACTTTTTAGCCTCTACAGCCTTTCAGTGCATCCTCTCTGGGAAAAAAAATATAGACTAAAACCCCTCTAAAGGTTAAGACAACACATGATCTCAGGGCTACAATATGAAATATAGTAATGTAGCACATGGCATAATGAATTAAAGAATCTGCTGGAAAGTGATCTCGTAACTAAGAGTGCAAAAATAACCTACAGAAGAGCTGCATTCTGCCAGATGACTCCATGTACTTTTACTAGGGGTTATAAGTACATCAAAAGGCTTCATGTTTTTCTTAAACTGTGTACTCCACTAACAGTAGGACAAAATCTTCCTCAGTTATACCACCGGAAAATCACTCATTTCATGGACTTTGATCTATTGAAAGTTCCACTGGAATAATTGAGGGCAGTACTTGGCCAAATATATCTTAATTCAGAAGCAGCATCTATTACCTATAATAGCTTTTCCTAGAGAATGGCTGGGAACCTCTGCTGATAATATATAGTGGCACAAGTGTTTTCCCAAGTTTTTTCATAAGAAAAGTGATTTGAAAAAAACCTCATTCAAACCAATTTGTTTTATCAACTTCAACTATTCCGTTTGAGAAGATGCTAGGGAAGAAGTAAACTGGGATTTTTTGAAGTGGTTAAAATTAACTTTTCTTTCCTCTTCACTCAGTCTTTCCATTTCTAGATTTTCTGTAAAGCACTTGAGCTCTAATGCTACCCAACAAGCTAAATTTTACTGTTTTATTAATAGTAATATCATAACACTGTGCTGTGACAGTGTATTTAAACAAGTTTCCTAAGCCCAAAGCATAGAATAATGATAATTAAGAAACAAGTTTATACACTATTGGTAGCTCACAGTTTGAAGATTTATTACAATACTGCACCATTAAAATGCCTGCTGTCATCCTGAAACACATCATCAAAGTAGGTCAGGCATATCTAGTTCTGAGATGGATATATTTCAAAATGTAAATTTCCCTCAGTTAATACAGTTGAGGAACTTGTGGGCCAGGCAAAAAGAAAAGCTTGTATACAATAGTGATACTTTGTTCCACAAAAAAAAAAAAAAAAAAAAAAACTTGTTTGTTTGTTTGTTTGTTTGTTTTTTCATAAAAGCAGGGAGAAAATGTTGACATCCATCAAAATAATTTGAATTTATTCTGGGATTTTAAAAAGAACCTGATCTTCTTAAATGCTCACATCCTATTTAGGCAGTTTCAAAATCCTTCCCTCATGCACAGAGAAGCTGACAGATTGACAATGTAATGACTTGAATCTTTTATTCCCCAAACAAGAACATCACAGGCAAGGGATGAGGCCAAGACTTTTCACTCTTTCTTTTCTGTGCCTCAACCCTCACCTGGAGGGAGCCACTCAGTAGTCCAAAGGACATTTTATCTTGCAAACCAGTGTGATTTCCAAGCTTTATTATTAGCAAGAAAGACAGTGAACATGCAGAATTTTCTACAGTTTCTAAAAATAGTGGTTTGTAGTGATACTGAGCAGAAGACCATTGTATATAGAAGAGTTAGTGAGCCACAAAACACTTAACCTGGGTAGGATGACACCTGTGCTGTGCAGTGTTGTGCTGTGCCACATGTAGAGTTTAGTCTTCAGGTCAGTGTGTGCTGGACAAATCTCTCGCCTGCAGTGGAACCTCAACCTGCTCATTATAGAGGAGGATTCTGCAGGCAACTCCCTTTTGGTTCCAGCAATTACACCTCCTGCATCACCTTGCGTTTATCTAAAGGTGCAGCAAGAAGTTCTCTCGTGAACATCCTCTCTGTTTGACTTTAAAAACGAGGGATACTATTTTCTAGTAAGAGAATCAAATAATAGCTCGAATGACCGAAATGGGGTGTCCTGGTTTGGACGGGTGTCTACTAAGGAAGGCAGGAGTCCCCCTCCCACCCCGAAATGGAAAAATGTAACCCCCTTCCTCCTGAACTATTATAATTTTGAAATTGAGGGGCTTTCAGGCAAATATATGAGAAATAGGAATAACAGGTCTTTACTTATATATATATATATATGTACAACAAGGCAAAGCAAAACCAACAATAACTAAGGCAGTAACAAGCAACAGAAGCCAGACCCCAGTGACAGCCGCCGGGGCTGTCAGGCACTTTCCCCTTTGCTGCAGTGATGGCCACAGCCGGCAGCGGCGCTCCGGAGTGAGCTCGGGGAGAACGTGGGAATGCTGAACTTGCCCACGCTGGGAAGGGACGGAAGAAAACTTCAGCAGGATTCCCTGGGAGCAGCAGGCTGGATTGGCAAGGAGGAATGCAGAAGAAAATCCCGGGTGGCAGGCAAGATGCACAGAACTCCGAAGCCGCAGCAGGAAACCTCCGGGACCCCTCGGCAGGCAAGGGGTGGTGCCCGCAGTGCTATGGCTCAGTGAAAACTCCAAAAGCAGCGGTGAAGGATGTCGGAGGCAGGGCAGGGCAGAAGGACAAAACAGCAGAAAACACGGCCTCACAGTGAGATGGTTCTCCCCACGGCGACTGCAGTCTCCGCTCCCTCCAAACGCCAGGAGAGCAATGAGTCCCAAGCACTCTACCCCACTTCCTTTCCCAGTTCTAAATCTCGGGATGTCTCTGCTCCCCCACCTGAGAAAGACACCACCAAGACAAAAGGGGACAACTGGGCCCCTCCCTTGTGGCTGGCTAGGCCCTTTTGTTTCTCTTAAGTACCCAGTAATGTGTCTTAACATGGGGAAAAATTCTTTGAGAGCAAAAGAAAAGAACACACACACACACAAAAAGAAAACCTCCTAAAACCCCAACATGGGGTAACTCTTTCTACAGACAGGGTCTGCATGACGTGCTTCAAGCTGGTGGGAGGCACATTCGGTGCTGCACAGCTCAGGGTTCCCAGGATCTGAAGGGACATAAAATTTTAAGAAAGGCAATAAAGCTGGTGAAAGGACAAGATTTATGAGAAGTGTCTGAAAGTACAACTACCTGAAAGGAGGTTGTAGTGAGGTGGAGATTGTACTTCTCTCCCAAGTCAAAACGGACAGGATGAGAAGAAATGACCTCAAGTTGCACCAGGGGAGGCTTAGATTGGATATTAGGGAAAAATTCTTCACTGAAAGGGTGGTTGGTCAAGCACTGGAATAGGCTGTCCAGGGAAGTGGTGGAATTACCATCCCTGGAAGTGTTAAAAAAAAGTCCAGATGTGCTGCTTAGGGATGTGGTTTAGTGATGTTAGGTTAACAGTTGGAATCAATAATCTCTGAGGTCTTTTCCAACCCAAAGGATTCTGTGATTCTATGATTATCTATAGTATTCTCTCTTTCATCATGTTATCTCTAACAAATAGTATTTTAAATGATATTTGAATGAATACAGATTTTATAAAGTCTAATTTCCTTTCTTATTTGACATCATGACTGACTAGCACCTCTTGGTGCAAAACACTGTTCTTTTGAGGTGTGAGATTTAAAGAAATTTCTCAGCATATATTTAAAATTTCATGTAGGAGTACTCTTTTTCTCACTCAAGATATATTGCTGCAGAAAATGTATGAAATTAGTGTGTAGGGGAAAAGATGGATCTCTAATTAATGGAACTTTAATTAATTAAGCTAATCTAATTAATCTGCAATTTTGCTTTGACTTTTCTGCAACACCACATCTTCTAAGCTTGTCTTAGATATATAATTATTACAAGGTGCAAGAAATACAAGAATACAGTGGTGCAAGAAGACAGGTTGATAGAATGAAAATCGAAGAAATAGCTAAGAAATGTGCAACACCAGAACTGGCTACAGATGAAGTTCTGCCTCGAGGTTTTTCACTGGAATCTGTATCCAAATAGACAAAAATGATACATTATTACCTGAGGCAGAATCAAAATAATATTGCAAGTATTTTTAAGCCACTAGTTTAAAATAGGTGCTTTGAAAGAATACAAGGACAGCTCAATCACCCCTCACTATAAAAAGTCCAAAGAAGCTTCTGTTTTTTATTTCAAGAACATTGTACAGACACAGATGAAAGTTTATAGTATAACACCTGAAATAGAAATGGGCTGTGTATCAACACTTCCAATAGAATCCAAATAAGAAAAATAAGAGATCTCTGCTGAGTAAAACAAAAAATAAACAAACAGGCAAATATATCTGCCAAGGTCTTCTGGCACTATACTAATATTACTCATCTGGGGAGTAATGACTCTTCCTGCCCCAAAGTAGAACTATTCACATACAAAATCCTAGGCAAAGGGAATCTTAGAAAGATACCTAAACAAAGCACTTGATCACAAAGCTGTGACTAAGAATGAGACCAGGTCCACAAAAACATCCCGCCCTGAGACACAGAATTAATGGCCAAGTCTCTCTCTCTCTGTTATTTTCCCCAATATTTTGGTTTGGCCAGCTAAATTGTCAGGTGCGTTTAGGGAGAAAAAACACACCAGAAACATTCTGCCATTTCCAAGATTTCCTACATATTTTACATTATTTTTAGCCAGCTACTATTGTGTTCTGACGGGTAGTCTCAGCATAAAAAACGAGAAATGTAAAAACAGAAGCAAGTACAAATGATATTATGAAAAATCAGCATTTTTGAGGAACTTCTAGAAAGGGTGATAGAACACCATATCAGGGTCTAAGCTGCAATGGGACAATGGTTATTCCGAGATCCTTAGGAATGGAAAGCTCACAGTTTGTGCTTAACAGTGCAGTAAAAAAGGCCAAATGTGGGAGAACATGCACTCAAAATGAAGCTGATGTGAATAGGTCAGTTTTGCTCACTCTGTATCCAAGACAGACAGGAAGAAACATGACAAAGAATCCAAAATGCTATCTGAAATGTTTCTCAAAGTCAGAGCAGAGAGAAAACAGTCTCTGCACTACAAGAAAGGTATTTGTGGAAAAAGATAAGACTGACAGTGTATACTATTACTTTGCAGTGTTCAGAATCACCCATCAAGTTTGGAAAATCTGGAAGGAAAATTACTATAGTGGGGAAAATTCTTCATGGAGAATGGTGGGCATTATTACCTTGGAAGCAGTGTCAGTCTTAAGGAAAAGCAAATATTGAATTGGGACTGGCAACACGAATATAAGGTCACAAGTTGCCAGAACAGTGCTACCTAAACTGAAAGAGAAGTAAGAGTGAACTAAGGTAAAAGACTATTTTCTCCAACATGAACGAGCACATGCACATGTGAAAGACGAAAATAGATATCTGTTAAAATTTTACTGAGGGAAAGTGTCCGTCTGAAGGGTATTCAGCATGACCACCAGCTTTCTTCATTGAAACTGTGCAAAAATTTTATAATTGAGAGAGTCAACGAATAATCTTACGTGGGAAAGGGAGTACTGAGTTGAGTGGATAACGTCCAGAATGAGTATAGCTACAACGTTAGTCACACCTCAGGAAATGTCTCACTTGCCCTAGGAATGTGGCTGGACAAGCTCAAAGCAAGAAAATAAAACTAGCAGAAGGTAAACACTCATGATAGAGAAAAGGAAAGGGGGGGGGGGAAAAAAAAAAAAAAAAAAAAAAAAAAAAAAGACCAGAAATTTTCATGTCTGTATTGACTTAAAGAACTACAGTCCTTGTATATGATGTGAATATTTTCCACTACCTACAAGAGGGAAAAGTTCCAGAAGAATTGCTTGATATGAAATGTTTTTCTATACCTCTTACATCTGCAGTAGTCTGGCATGTGTCTCTGATAACACATAGCACACACGTACATGGTGCATATTCTACACTCCCTTTCCAGTATACTCTTTCTCAAACTGTCATTTGGTTTAGGTCCATCAATAAGGCTGTTTTAGCAGAAAACACACATATTTTTGAGGGCTAGAGTATACGAACATCTGTATAGGTGATATTTTGACATGAAGTTGGAGTAAAGGGGGAAAAGTATATTACCAGAGGCTTCACTTTTAGAAAGAACTCAAGCTGTCAGGTTACACCTATCTTAAACAAATATACATATTTATTCTATGCAAGTAACAGTTCTAAGAACAATTATTACAGCAAGAGGACTGGTAAACAATAAATAAGATTAAGGCTATTACAAGTATCACTTGCTCAAAAGACAATAAGATGAACAAAGATTTCCCAAGTATTGTGAATCATGTGCGGAAAACTACATTTCATCTAAGAGTGTCAGTCCACAGAAAGAGCTGGGACATAGAAGTCTATGTCACAATGACATAAAATAAAAAATTTAAATGTCCTTTTTGAGAAATTTAGGTAATTAAATTTAAAAGTTCCAGTCTTGAAGGACTAACAGTATTCTGCAAATCAACTTGCTCCCAGCTGCTTCTAAAATCACTGGTATAGTTCCCCTGCTGTAATATGATCCAAGCACTACACATACACTAACAGAGCTGAACATCAGTATGCCCAAATAGACAAGAGAGGAGGCCACCAACTTTTATTCTGTGCATGTAAGAAATCTAAACTGTATGTGGGAAGAACTTCTAGACACATAAATACTAGTCCTTCTCACTCCCGTGCAGGGAAATGATAAAATGAGGTACATAAAATAAGAGCCTACTAAGTATCTTGTACTCTTGTCTGTAGTTAGTACTGTTAAAAGATGGAAAGGTGCCACCAAGGTGTGGATTGCTACCTGCTGACATTCTGCTCAGGATAAAGCAGGAAATGAGAACAGTAGATGTTTATCAATGACTCATTGATAAAGGTATGTTTGAAATTATACATTGCAAAAATGTGGGTCATTAAATGTTCAAATCATTACATTTACATGGAAAGAAAGTAGGTCACATCCAATTTTAGGAGTAAAAACTCAAAAAAGCTCTGTTTTGCTGATGTTCAATGAGATAATTGAACATGACAATGAGATAACTGAGTACATAACTGATGTAAACAAAAACCACCTCTTATCTCCTCCTATGGTATAATGACCCTTCTAATGATAAACATTTGCTGTTAACAACAGAGCACTGAGCTTATATCTCAGATCTGCCATTTTCTTTAAAAATTGCAGTCTGATTGGCAGTCAGGAAAAAATGAAGACTGCTAGCAAAGCTTCCTTTACAATTTTACTTCTCCAATTAATTAAGCTCTCAGAAGCTCTCCCTACTTTGTAAATATAGTACAAATTGTATTAAAAATCAAGTTCAGATTTGCTGTTGCCCTCTAAAATACACTGCAATTGTGCAGTGAAGATGTTATCTTTCTGAATTTCTTATCAAGGCTTTCAGTGGGAAGTTCCAGGCATTAAAAAAATCTCTTTATGGTCCAGCCTATGTTAGAAACTGAGTAACAATGAATTCCAGTTTAGGAGATTCTAATTTGAACTCTAGATTCACTCACATTGTTCTTTAAAGCTGATGAAACTAAAGAACCTCCTAAACATTTCATTAATATCACCTTATATCGTTGTATTTTACATAACACATTTTTATATTTGTTTAAGATTACAGAGTTGTTTTTTTCTTACACAAATACTTCGTGGCCTTCTTTCTGACTTTTAAAACAAAGCCCAACACAAAGATAAAGGAAAATATAGAGCTTCCTATAATTAAGCCACTAAGACTGTTTCCACAGAGGCCTTTCCTTCCCATGGAAATACTCTGATCCAAATTAACAAACATCAGTTTTCCAGACAGGGAAAACTGTATCACCCAATATCTCACTAAACCACTGAAGGAAAGAGATTATGGGTAGGAACACCCTGGGACATAGCAACATGTTCGAAGGAGGATCACAGATGCTTCCAGTAGCAGTCAAAGAAATTCTGAAATGAGGGGAAAACGGAGAGTTTAAAAATCAAGATAGCTTAAATTCACAATGGATCATTATGGTCATAGCATAACCTTTTCTACAATGCAGGTTGCAGAAACTGCTGCAATAACCTTATCTCTGAATTTGCAATGTCTGTATTCACTGCAACATCTTATCTATCCTCTCCCTCACATAGACACTTAGAAAAAGCACACAGCCTCCTCCACAGTTGTCCTCTGCTAAGTTCTTGATATGGCAGCATAAACTGCAGTTATCCAAACCAAAAGATTTTTTGTGGAATTGTGGCAGTTAAACAACTTTAAAAGCATTTCCTGAGTTCCTTTCCTGTCCCTGACTTTCATCTAATTAACTAGCAGAGCTAGTTTTCTATTTAACTTCAGAGGAACTTAACATATATGAGCAATCAAAATATGATTAATAGCCATTAGTGTGACTCTTCCAGAGCTACTATAAACATTTATGTCTGTATTTGTAATGATCACTCACTACTAAGCCTTGGGGGGAAAAAAGGATCAATTTTTCTGTTACACTTAAATACTCAGAATCCAGAAATAATTATTTCCAGATTTCTCCAGAAACAATAGTAATGAAGAGATAAGGTTATTGNTAGAAAAGCAAGTATTAGCTAAAATAAAGATGCATGCAGAAATGTATTTTGTGTAAGACAGAGCTGAAGTGTGTTGGATTAGTCTGGTATTTAGATGGGAGTCCTAACCCTAACCAGGGACCCAGGGAATATCCTCAATCTTAGCACCAACAGTAATGATGGAGTGGTCTCAAATTCTGGTCTACATCTCTTACCAGGGACAGGTTCTTGACAGACGCTGGCATAGAGGATTTCTAAACAATGTTAAGAGCTCACAGTATTGTAATAGCAGCAAAACACACTCTTGCAATGAAAAAGTGGCGATTGTATGTAGAGTATCAGTGTGCCATTTTACAGGATATGGTACACGTGTGGCATCCCACCCTTAAGGGGAAGGGAGCACCCAGTATTTGTAGGTGGTCACGGTGGAAAGGAATGAAAGAAGTCAGAGGTTCTGAAAAAGCTTACAAAGTTTTACTGGTAAATCACACACTTGGCATGAAAACTGGTATAAGTCTGCCCCTGATCTATTATAAGCACATCGGGGTGGGTTTTGGAGTAGGGACTAAAGGAAAAAAAAGAAAAAGCAGCAAGAACTAGTGAGAGAGGGAGAATGAGACAAAGACTTTCTATTTTAACATTTTAGAAGTGTACGTGCTCTTGGCATGCAAATAACTTCTCTGAGGAGATTAGGTGAGTCACTGGATTTTTCCCTAGAATGTGTTCTTTGTAGCAAAGACAAAACACTTCACCCTATACAAAAATGACCCAGAATATCCATGAAAATTTAATGTACTATTGGCATAAATCTCAAGTAAGCACCCTGCTAGGAACTACTGATTAGGTATAATGTAGGAAAACAAGTATTTTGAGCAGTTTCTGCCAATGAATTTCTTACACAACCTAATGTGCAAACATCGCTGGCCCATTACTGCTAAGAAATGAGGAATTTTAAGGACTATTAAACACTCTGCAAATAGATCAGCTGAAAGTTATTCAGCACAGGTGTTCTTATAATTAGGTAACACTGGAAAAATGCAATGTTCAATGGTCCTTGTGCTTTGCCCTTTTTCCCATGTAGGGATGAATATTACCATTCATAATTAACCAAAATCTCTGTTCCAATAGAAATAAACTTTGGGTGTAAAAGAGGTAAATTTTATTTTTAGAAAATTTAAAACTAATATTTTTTATAATCAACTGTATATTATTTAATTCATACTTAAATTTACTAAATTTTACTGGAAACACAAATACTGAGATACTGGGAAAAGCCTGCTGGGGTTTTTCCCCATTTCATCTAACCAGAATGGAT
>VYZQ01011104.1:0-11254 GCA_013400655.1 Mystacornis crossleyi
TTTTTTTTTCCCTGCACTGTGAAGCCACCTACAGGGTCCTAATATTGCTACACCTTTCGGGCGTTTTCTGCCCCTAAGGTGCTGGTGGTTTAAGCTGTAGATCAGCAGCAAATGTTCCTCTGAATTGTTCATAGACTCTAACAAATGCCTTCAGTAGGAGCATGAGTTTTGTTATAAGCACTTTTAAGGTTCACTGTGCCAGTCACACCGAACAAAACTGAAGCATCTCACAGCCCATCCCTGCCAGAGTGAAGGATACCTGGAGATACCTGGACATCCCACTTGGGGACACTCATTAACAACCAGAAAAGCACATTTTAAATTTGGAAGGCTTTTTTCCCCTACTGGATCTTGTAATGAATGCATTTGGTGAGACATCTGCCTTGCCTGGGGGCAAGGAACAGCAGACCAGGGGCCAGAGGAGGGCCCGTTCCCAAACCCAGGGTCCAGCATACCAGGACAAGCAAATGAGGGACAGGGATTTGGGTAGAGAGCCTGAGGCACAGCCCCAAGCTAGAATTAATTTTTAATCTGGCTCTTTGAAAATCATTTCTAGTCACTACGCTGCCACAGGGGGATACACTCCCCCTCTCTCAGCAGCACATATTTTCCAACATTTCATCAACTTCTTTCTGAAATAGAAACTGTCATTTTTATATGATTTCTCCCAGTATTGTTAATAAATTACCAACACTGATGTGGTATTTTACCAGTTATGGTGCTCATTACTAAAGATTTCAGATCTCATTTTCAACTGCCTGCTTATGTTTATTTAATTAAAAATATGATTGATTTCAGGGCAATACTTGTTAAATGTTATTTTCCAATTCACTTTTAGATATTTCGTTAATGAAAACCACATTACATTCATGGTGGCATTACAGCGTTTGCTTATCCCATACAATATACTACATTTACTTCATGTTCATTGTATTTAATCTTCATGTGGCCCCTACCTGAAGCAGAGGGGGCATTCTTGAAGGTTAAAAACTTGTAATGTGAAAAAGTCTCCTTCTCTCCAGCAGCAGATTTGTGGGGGTTTTAGTGAGAAATGGGTAACACTGCAGAGATGGCTTTTCCATATACCATTATTATCAATATAGACAGTAACTATTAACATAATGAATCACTTCAGATTACCTGGCCACATCTTTAAACAACCACTTAAAAATAACAGGTAAAGTCACTAACTATTGAAAATATCAAAAATAGCAAATTTTGAATGCCCATCTGAGAAGAGATGAGATTGGCACTGGGGGTAATGCAAGAGGCAATTAAAGGTAATGCAAGAGAGGAAAAAAGGGTTACGGGTAAGTGGAAGGAAGCCAGGAACTGGTATGTGGGTGTTTATGCTGTCTAGCTAATAGCTTTCTTTAAGGAATATATTATTAGATAACATTTAAACACAACTTAATAATAGCTGTATGTCAGAAAGTATCCTAAAATCAATTGCTTCTGATCTAGTAAGTTAATTTAAGATCAAAACAATGATGCCAGAGATGTTGTGGAAAGAAAAACAATATTGCTGAAGTTACTTTAGTGCTATGATCCTCTTCTAAGTTTCTCCTCACTGGAGAGTCTTTGAAACAGTCAGAAATCAGTCCTTCACATAGAAAGCAAAAGACACAAAGACACCTTAAAAAAGGTGACAGATGCATTTGATACTTGTGTCTGTTTTCACACTGGCTTTCAAACTACCTCAGCAATAATCACTAGATTAAGCAAAGCCTTACAAGTGGTAAAATTGGAAGGTATAGAAACAAAAAGGAAAGGGAAGACAGTTTATGTCCTCCAGGCAGAGTTAAATTCTGGCAGATTAAATTGGAGTGAAAACATCTTGTCAATTAATTAGTGCCTTTATTATTTTAACTGACGCTCTGCTGGCCCTGAAGGTTTGTAGCTTTTAAACACTAAAACTGAAAAGTGAAGCTCCTCCCTGAAAACCCAGTGGGCAAATTCAGAGGAGAAAATGTGATCTGAGATAAAGCCAGAGAGGCTGCTGAGCACCAGTGACTGACTGGGAAAGGACGGGACAGTGCAGGATGTGGAGGGGCTGGAAGGAGTGGGACGTGCCAGCAGAGTTGTCCGAGCGAGGAGCTGCTCATCACAGGCAGGGGAAGCTCAAAGCAGCCATGCTGGTGCAGGAAGGTGAGTGGGAAACTAAACTGGAGCAACTGGAGGGAGCCCGAACAAGCAGAAAGGCAGGATATGAATGTGACTTGTCCAAAACCTGAAGGGAACAGAATTAACACTGAACCATATTGTGCATGACTGGAAGAACAAGAGCCAGTGTAGTGGCAAGAAAGAGACTCCTACAAAGTGGGCATCTGAGGAACCATGCAGAATGACCCATTCCTGCTTCCCAGTCAGCCTGCAGCAGAGGGCTGTGAGCTAAGACGAGGGCTTTTAAAGTTGCTTTAGACACGAGCCAAGTTTTCTTAAGTTTATTCAGAATGTGCACAAAATGCACCCAACTCCGTAAAACGCCAGAACAGAAAAGGCAGGTTCTGCAGGCAGCTTTTCAGAATATGACGCTCTCCTCCTGTGTTTGTGTTGAACTAATTCCCAGTTTGGTGCCGGGGAAATTGAGCTGCTGGAAAGACAATCTTTCTTACAAGAAATACAACCAAAATCTTGACCATCTATTTTTCAGCAATTACGTCATGGTACTCTAAAAGAAACTAAGAAAGACAAATTTTAATCTTAAAAGTCTTGGCCAGCTTGAAATTTCTTCCTCACCAGAAATTTCAACAGAAGTGATTCCTCGTGGGCTGTTGGATGTCAGGAGGGGAGAGCAGCCAGATTCCGGCTGGCAGTGATCTTTCCTACCCATGGCTGACGGCAATTTGCCCCATGCTCAGCAGTTCTGGGCCTCTAAAATGAAATTAATCAGCTGTAAAACTGGTTTAATAAACTGGATAAACCAGGCTTAGGGCTGCACAGAAATCAGCAGCTCCAGCAGAGTCATCAGGTGATGACAATGCTGGTAACAGGCTGAGAACTGAATGGGATGCAAAAAAGAGAGGCAGCTGAGAGCCAAAGAGAAAATGTAGGTTCTTTGCTGGCACCAGTTCTCCCTGAGATGAGTAATTTGGATGCAGCACTGGTGCTTGGAGGCAGGGAAAAGCAGGAACACAATCACAAGCTGCCCCAAATGGCTGCAGTGCTGTGAGAAGCTTGGGAGGAAAGGTGGGAAAAGAGACAGAGAAGCCTCACAGAGCGAAAAGACAAAGGGGTAAAACCAAAATATAGGGAAACGCAGTATCAGTTCTCTGACTAAGGGTGGCAACAGGTTACTGTGTGCATGCTGCCAAAAGGAGGAAAAGAACTGTTTTCCATTTTAAAAAACCTGATGAACAACACTAAGGAAGCCTTAGCTCCTTCTTCCCAAAGCAGACTCCCCAGAACTACGTGCAGAACAAAGCCAGGTGATATCCAGGCTGGCATGAGCTGCCCTGGCTCTCAGCATCCTGCTCGGATTTGTGTCTGTTTCCAGTTCCTTTCTTCAGTCTTCTGCTGGTTTTGTTCATTTTGCCAATAGAATTTTTAGAGCAAAAGGATGGTGGTGTTGCAACTGTGGCTTAACTGAATCTTAGAACAGCTCTCAGTGCACACTCCTGTAACACAAACAATAATCTATGATAATGACATGCAAGTGTCTTACGGATGATCCATTCCTGGCCACAGATGAGGTGCACATCTCCATGTTCAGGCTTCCAGATTTCTTCATAGTATCTGGTAACACTGAGTAACGCAATTGTCTTGCCTTCAGTATCCCAGAGGGACAATCTCTAGAAAGCCCACAACTAACTCCACTTTTTATCATCTGAAAGAGGTTTTGTTTTCTTTTTTGTGGGGTTTTTACTGTACCTAATGGAGAGCTGGGCACATAAGCAGGATGTGCATAAAGGCTGAGCTGCACAGTGATATAAATGAAGTCAGGAGCTGAAAGACACTTCAGTACATTCAATAGCTGAGCCTGGGCTGGTTCAGTGTCTGGTACAGTTGTTACACAAACAGACAGCCAAGTGTAAACATTGAGCTGTGAAGTGTCTCACCACTTGCCAGGTCTTCCCACTATGCACGAGTTTGCATTACAGATTAATTACAGTGTTTTGACTAGAACCAGCTTTTTCCTTTCAGCCAAGCAGAAAAGTAACAGAGTAATTAAAAAAGTAATGAAAACTCAGTAAAAATTCCATAAACCAAGGACCCACATTCAGTTGTGATTTCACAGAGCACATGCCAAGGAAGACTCCTGCTAACTGTCATTTAGCAGGTTGTTAAAAAGTTTCAAAAATGAAATAAAAGTTAATCCAAGTTATGAGGTTTATTCTTTTGTCTGAAGTTTTAACTATCTTTCCTATATGGAGCACAAGTAGAAAGCACAAAACACAGTCAAAGTAGTAACTTCAGAGAATTTTATCCTGTGGCTCACAAAGTTATTATATGCAAAAAGCCACGTTGGCTTCAGTGGAAGAATTTGCACAGCCAGTACATGTAGGTTGCAGAATTCAGACCCAAAGCTTTGTAATACTGATTACACTTACAGGTAGCTGCTTTGCAGGAAAATCTTCCTAGGAAGTGTGGCTGGTATTTCAGTACGTCACACTCTGCATTGAAAAGCAGTGAAGAAAGCTTCCTTTCATGGCATAGGGAGGGGCTGAAAAGGTGATCGTAACTTAAACCATCATCACAAAATGCATCCACCCTTATGCAGATAGAGATGTGAATTTACTTTTGCTGTCAAAAGCTTGTTTTTAAAACAAGCCTTGACTTAGGATAGCATGTAAAATAACATTTTAGACTGTAACTTTTAGGCAATAATTGAAGTCCTATTCCTCATTTGCAGTCAAAGTCAAAGTACTTCAAAACATTAATTTAGTCTAGTGTTTCTTTCTTTTATGGGAATTTATAAAATATTATATAGGAGAAACATAGCAATCAGACTTGGCCCAGAATACAAGGGGCTTTTAGGTCCTCTAATGAGTTGTGTAAGAACAGTGTATTACAAAAAGGCCCGCATGTCATACATCTCTCCCTCATTGTAAAACATTGTTCTTTGCTTTTACTGCATCCAAAACAACTTCATCTTTTTAATTAAAAAAAAAAAAGGTATCCAATTTCACTATGCTTCTGCAGGACAAACATGTTCTGAGTTCTTGAAATCACACTGCAACACTGATGAACTCAAAGAGTCAGGAGTGCAAGAGTATGGAAAGGACAGCATGGGCAAAGCCACTCTGGTGCTCACTGATGCCAACTGATGCTTTCTCACACATCACAAAATCTCAAAATAAAATATTATGTAAAAAATACAAAATCTCATCTTTTCTGGAAAAGTAAGCACCATTCCATTCCCTTCCTCCCCGAGTTCCTGGAGGAGGGTGCTGTGTCCTCAGCACACAGCCCATGCCTGCCTTCCCGTGCCAGTGCTCAGTATCACTGGAGATGTGCAGCTGACTTTGGCCTTTAGGCATTATTAGAGCCCAAAAAGAGCACCAAAAGTTGCTTTACTCCCTCAACACGGCAGAGCTTCCCAGCTTTAGGTAACGAAGCCACCGTAGGTGTCAAACCCTTCATGCTAAAGTTGTCTCAGCTATCTGGGACAGGGCAGAGAAGTGGCATAAAATAAACAGAATGTGTTTAGGACTGTAAGACTCCAATTCTAGTAACCACCAAATAAAGAATAATTTTGGGTTTGCATGTGTTCTTAGAAAATGAGAACTTCTGCCCATTTTGTTGTGATTTGTTCTGTTTTGATTTTCTTAAGATTAAGTGATGGATACAGCAGGTCAGAGTTTGAAGATACCCACACACTGTTCCCAGAAAATGCTATTTCAGTTACTGCAGTGAACAGCCTTTTCTAGCAGGGCTGGCTTCAAACACTGCATACTTGTAACAGGCTAAATCCCACCATTAAGAGGTTTAGTCCAGCTACAATTGTCAAAAGCTGTCAATCACAAAGTCTGTTTCTCCACCATGCAGAGAATTAACAACGAATATATTTTTTGACATGCTAAATGAGATTTTGGGACACTTTACAAGACTTGGCTCAAAAGTGCTACCTCAAGAAATATAAAATGCCAGCAATGTTGACACTGTATGACAAATTATATGTTCCTTAATATACTGTGTCACTCCATTCAGT
The DNA here is from genome assembly GCA_013400655.1 of Mystacornis crossleyi. Lineage (NCBI taxonomy): Eukaryota > Metazoa > Chordata > Aves > Passeriformes > Timaliidae > Mystacornis > Mystacornis crossleyi. Next base: position 6,152 of record VYZQ01011104.1, read on the forward strand.
TTTATAATTGGCACTGACTGTAGCTGAAATCTGATCCAAACTATACTGAATTAACTGGCATTTGTTTTGTCCCTCAGCATTTTCTAGGCTACAGATCTTTGTAAATATTTACTTAACAGGATGGCATACTAATTTTTCCCATATAATATACATGTCCATATTAATGATATAATTATTTTTTTTCTGTCAGATGATGGGCTAGCTGTGCACAGCCAGCACAGACTGCAAGTGATGCCTATAGAGTACAAGAAAAGACATAAGACAAAAGAGGTTAATAGGCAACTCATACTTGCCCAACAGAAAGATTTTCAAGGAACCACTGTTCCAGGGAGAAGTATCATCANGAAAGACATATCTATATAATAAAGATTTTTGTACCCTGTGACTTCTGCCCACTTCATTAAAAACACTGAAATTACAGAGGTTAATAGACAACTCATACTTGCCCAGCAGAAAGATTTTCAAGGAACCGCTGTTCCAGGGAGAAGTATCATCAGCATTAAGTCCAGGGTCACATCAATTAAACTCCTATTCAGTGCCCTGTTCTTGTGCCCTGGATATTGGTGTGTAATAGCTCTCGTGGGCCTCTCCCTGTTATTTTGTCGAATTTCTCCTGAAATAATTTCATCTTTTGGGCCTTGGTAGCATCCTGCCACCTAACACCACGTACCCTGGGGTCTCCTGTCTTTTTGCAACTGAGTTTGTTTTGCATTTGCTGGCTCCCTGGTGATGAGGGTCTGTAAGCATACATCCATTCCCACATCTCTGAGGGCTCAAGTCCTAACCAGCTCAATCGCCCCTAGCATGGAAACACCTCCATTACACTGCCTGCCTCTGCCCTCCCTCTGGGCCAGCCCCAAGTGGCTCAATCCCAGGAACTGCCCTGGCTCTCTCCATCTCCAGCTCCCTGTGCTTCAGGAAGAGTTGCAAGGATGGGCAACAAAGTGCTGAAAATTCCCATGGATGTTGGGAGGACCTGAAGTCAGGGCACCATCTCCTCACTCCACCCCCATTCCCTTCCCCCGAACAAATCCACATCTGGACACAAATGACTCACTAATCCTATTAGAAAACAGCATTTCAGACCAAGCTCCATCTGCATTCACAGCAATGTAATTCAGGAGTGACCCAGATTTAGAATAGATAAAACAGTGATGTAATGCTAATATGAGATAAGAATTATCTCTTCATATGTATATATATATACACACACACAAATAAATAAATAAAATATATACATTTCTTAGAGAACATTGCAAACTCCTCCAATAGCCTCTCAGTAGCAAAATCAAAGCATGTGGTTCACACTTTTCTGGAACATTAAAACACAATTTCCTTCTTAACGAAGAAATTCAGACTATGGTTGGCTTTATTTTCCCCAGAGCTGGTCAGAGTCATTGTGGAGATTTTCAGAAGTCTTGGAAGCACAGAGCTCTCCCTGGCACACCAACCTGGATCGCTGCTCACAGGTTTGTATTTGGACATTGCTTTTAGAACCATTTCCAAGGATTTTTTAACTGGGCCTGAGGATGTGCCAAACAAATGAAACTTATTATAGACTCAAGCTCCTAGCATGAGAATTATTTGAAAGGGAGAAAATCTGCACTGGTTTTAATTTACAAAGAACAGAAACAGCCCCTTGGTTTCATTTTGGTTGCAGATATTTTCAGGAATTAGAATTATATATATATATATATATATATATATGACCTCTACATGATGCTGGTCTTGTCAGTGCAAATGTTTCTTATACATCATTTTCTAAGCCAACGTATGCTTACTTCCTCAACTCTTTCCCATGCAGTTATTTGTGAGTTCACACTCTTTGGTGGTGTCAAATGCAGTAACCTTTTGGGCAGCAGCACACAATGATCACCAGAAAGGCAGGGATTATCCAGGCTGGATTATGTGACACTCAGCATGTGCATCAAGCCACTTGCAGGACATCTACCCTGACATAAAAGAACCAGTGGAAGATTCCTGAGCCGTGCTGAATGCTCACCTCGTTCCCACAGCCACACTATGCCATCAGTATCTTTTTTTATTTTTTTTTATCATGATCACTTGGGCCTCTGGGTAATTGGAACAATTAGGGTGATTAATTGCATGTTTGCAATAAAAACAGAAGACCAGGGGGAGTTACATTACAGGCTAAATATTTTCAGAAAACTCTATCAGCTGGTAGACATAACAAATGTGATCAGTTCAATGCAACATGAAGCTGAGCACACTGTGCAAACTGGTTTGCTCTGGAACTCGAATCTCCTCAAAAGAAGCCAAAGTGTTTAAAAAAATAAACGAAGTCAGAGTGCACAGGGGGAAAAGAAATATTGACACGTGAGGCTGCTGTACTTCTAACATAAAGAAACATTGTTTTCCCTTCGGTCCTTTTATTGTCTAAATAGAAAGTGCGAAGCACGGGGAAAGCGCACAACAAGGCAGAGTGCACAAGGGAAGGTCGGAGCTTGTGCTTGGAAGCAATGAGTTACACTGAAAGGAAAATTGGAAAAGCACGCAGTGGGGTACCTACAGAACCAACACATTCCTCACTGACAGCAAGGGGGCAAACTAATCTGCCTGCTACTACACTCAAACACCCAGGGTTTTGCAGAGGGAGGTTAAACCCAAGAACAGAAGATACTCCCACTGAAAGTTTCATTTGTTGAATCCTCTCTTACAAATCTGGGCTGTCGTCTTCTCCTCAACAAGATGCTACTGAAAGGCAGCTTCAACCCGTGCCTCTTTCTCTTTGCAACCACCTGGTCCCCAAAGATCCACTTGAACTAAATGGGGCGTGAATGCTTGCTTACACACACTTCCCAAAGGAGAAACAAGAGTCAAGAACAGGCATGGCCCATTCCTGCCATTAAAGCTGTGCCAGCATATGGCAAAATGCCAAATTCCCTGTTCGGGAGGGGATCTCCCACAGCAATGCCAGACATGGCTCAGCTATCACAGCGTTGTTATCGCGGCCATCACGTTCCTGCCTGTCTCCTGAAGAATGTGACCACTGCCAGTGTTGTGAGCTCGGGTGTGCCCCGCAGGAAGGTGCAGGGCTCACAAGCAGGGGATGGCTGCACACCGAGGCAGGCAGAACCCCGACAGCTCAGCAGCCACAGCTCTGCCCATCACCCGCACAGAGATGTCCGCGCCACGCTCCAAACCAGTCTGGGACACCAGTGACTCTACAGGATCTGCTCCGTGGTGCTCATCAGTTAAGAGTCTTATCTTTGGCTGAGCCTTCACCAGGCTCCTCTGTGAGGTGCACTATCAAATTTCTACATAAATAAAAAGCCAGCTTCTTACATTGCCCACACTCCCACATACCTGCCTGGTTACATGGAGAAAGTGAATAGTGAAAGGTTTTATGTTCCACTTGTATGATTGGACACTTTGTGCTTTAACACAAGCACAGGGTCACAGGGCAGGAACAAGGTGTTTTCTTTCCAGTCAGCATGAACCTGACATTTATTACATGAGGGTTTTGTTCTATTTGTTTTAAGTCAATTACATTTTAACTCAGTTCAACAATGCTGGAAAACCTGACAAAATATTCCAGAATGTTTAATCAGCATGAACGCACAAACATCCAAAAGTTAAAACAGGAGCATATTGCACTTCGTTCTTTACACCAGTGGGTCTTTCTTGTTCCAGTCCCTGACAGGCATTTGTGTCTCTGTCTTTGGGAAATCTGTCTTAAACATTTCTCTTTTGGTGCGAAAAGTCTTCTCAGAGAAATGCCAATGTTTCTTGTGATTAATTACTGAAGAAATTGGGTTTTATTTTCAATTTAAGTGTGGAATTTTTGTCAGGCTCATTAAACTGCCAAGTCCTCACCTGTTTAAGAGAATAAGCCACATGCATGGGTAAAAGGAATGGAGGGCAGTGGAAGAGTGCGGAGCTACAAATCAGCAGTATTTCTGTACGTACCCTTCAGAAGGGGCCTGTATTTTCCATATGTGTTTTCAAGTATCATCACATTCAAGTCAAACAAACAAACAAGGCAAAATTAAAGGACTGGCTTGTCTGCAGTCACATGCGCATCTACTATTAATCCCAAACAGGTTAAACTCCAAACTTCTGGATGCATTTTCTTGCATTCTCCCTTGGAGTCTCACTTCCTACACAGGGGTAAAGAGAGGTAAACGACATAGTAAAGCTTCAAATTTACTTCCCTTAGCTATAGGTTGCTTTTTTTTCAACACAAATATATCTGTAGATGGGAAGAAATATCCTTCTCCAGCTTAGACCAAACTTTGCATTCAAATACCCAGTTTGTTATGGGGATATTGACTTTGGTTTGCTCACTACAGAAAAGGCAGAGAGTACCAAGAGAAAGGCTTAGTCCTTTCATGTTTCAAGGCTTAGTCCTTTCATGTTTCAGCCCTTAATTCACAGCTGCAGAGAAAAGTGTTCTGAAGGCCATGGAGTTCTGGCTTCCTGTAAAACCAAGGTCCAGAAAAATTAATATAATCAACAAAACCAGTTCAGTCAGAACTTCTGCAAACATTAGAATCATTCACGAATATTTGACTAAAATGGTTATCTCTAAAAAATGCAAAGCCATTTCAATTCACTTCTCACTTATTATTCAGTATACTACTCCTAACATGTTTTTATCTTGTAAAATGCTCCTCAGCAAGGAATAGAAAGATAGCTAAAAATTCTGCTTTTCTGACAAGACAGTTTTGTAAGATGTAAAATATACAGTCACTCTGTTTAATGAGTAACATTCTAAAATAGGGAATAATATTCGCTACTTGATGTTGCTCACATACACATGAAAAATTAACCACCTGTTGGAAAAGATCTTATTTTCCCAATTAGGACACTAAAACCAGCCTCTCAAACGTGAGCTTGATTATGTAAATATACACAGTACCTATTCACACAGGTACTAATACCTGAGGATACATCACTTTGTGGAGAATTAATACTTAAATTTTGATGATCCAAAAATTATCCTTAGAGAAGATACCAATCTGGCCTCTTCATTTCAGCCACTGCTCAGGTTGAACAATTCTATCACCAGTCACTCAAAAACCTACAGATTATCCACACAGTTTGATTATTCTACTCGCTCAGCAACCTGGTCTAGTGGAA
>VYZQ01011106.1:0-23339 GCA_013400655.1 Mystacornis crossleyi
GGTGTAAACACACCCCGCGACACGAAGCCACAGATGGCTCCCACGCTGCCCTTGCATGTGGCTGGTGTGCTGTTCATGGTGCTCGTCCCCCTGTCTGATACTCCTTCTTGAAGCATCTAGAAGGAAATAAACCTCGGTGCTTGCAAACATCTGTGGGATTTTTTTCCCCGTGGGTGTTTGGAATCCATTCCTTTGTTGCTGTTGAAAATAAAAACTGAGTTGTGTAATTGTACACAGCTCCCAGTCCCTGCAGTGCTGAGGTCAACCCAAGCTAAAACATGAGTTGCCTCTCCAAGCTCACCCTGGAGACAATCATCCTAAAGCCGACCGAAAACAGAGCCCAGTGCAAACACTTGAGTTGCAGTCCTTTTCATCTGCTCTGAAAGGCCTTTGGCGAGATGTCAGATGGCACCTCCCGGCCCCACCGGTGCCTGGCAGCTCTGCCGTCATGCAGGGGCTGGCCGGCTCACCAGGGCGCTTCGCCCTCTTCCCTCTGCAGCCCCCGAAAGTGAGAGGCACCTGCCACCCTCCTCCCCACAGGGGCTGCTGGGGCTGCTCTTCAACGCGGTCTGCTCGACAGTCGTGTCTTGACTGGAGACATTCAGGGAGGTCCTCCAGCACGAGACCCAGCCGTGGTATAAAAGCCACACATTAAATAATAGCTGTTATTCTCAATCCTCTTCACACAGACTTTAAGGCAGGAAAGAAAAGAAGAAAGGGAGAGTGAGTGCTGTGAAAATAGTATTCTGTGTGCTTTAGACTTTGAAAAAAAATTGCTGCTCGAAATGAAAATAAAGAGCAGGTAATGTCCTCACCATCAGGAATGAAATATTCCTTTAATAATTGTTTTCCTCAGGTAGCCCTAAAACAACTTCAGAGCCCTTTGGTCTTGATGTTTTACATATATTTTTGGTGGACTAAGACAGAACAGTGTCAGTGAAGTCCACTCAAAGCCTGTTCTTTCCTTCATTTAATCCCAAAATCAAATCAGGATCTCAGGGGACTTCAGTCACCATGTTCCTCCCCTGGAGCTCCCTGTTTTCCCCAACAGAACAATTTACAGGTGGGTAATGTTATACACATGTGGCCAGAGGTTTTTAAATCCAGACCTTGAGAGGAACTGAACCTGCTGGATCTATGGATCCTTGCAATTTGCCTTATTTCCTTCTGGTATCGTGATGATGATAATTAGCTACAACACCCTCCAGGGCACAGTTCTGCCGGTTGTCCCCTTCCAAAGGAGGTCACCAAGAGAACAAGCCTGGCTGGGGTAAGAAGGAGATCACCCATACCAAGATGGCTTGCTTGACTACCTCTTAAATAACCCTCTCCCGTAAGTACTACTAGCGCTAGGGAGTGCCAAATTAAGAGCAATGTGAAATTTTTGCAAATGGTGCCTAAATGATGGAGACAATAACAGTGTAAATAACTTGGTAATTTAAATAGCGGGTTTATAAATAAACCAGAGTCAATATATATTCCTGCTGGTCTCTAAAGAAATTAGACCAGTAAATTCCTGTGAATCACAATAAGGAACATATTTTGTGCATTTAAAATAAATCTCCAAGCTGCATGATTAAGTACTTTTAATTATTGTAGAGTGGTACAGGCAGCAGCTTTATATATTATATCTCTCCAATCAATAACAAAAGAAGTGCTTTGCAGGAACTGATGCTGTAGTTTTGCAAGAAAATTAGTTGTACTTCAAAAGAAAAAGTCAAATGTTAAATTTAGTTTGTCCTTGCTAGTCATTTTATTTGACATGCATTTTAAAATTCAGTTGGCTATTTCATGAAGAATCACAGTGCTTAAAAGATTGCAGTGTACCTTAAACTGGACAAAAGTTCAGTGGCTTTTTGCATTTTAGCTGCAGCTGATAAGGGGAAAAACAATGGAGAAATACTTTTTGTTGACTTTATAAGCAACATGTATGAATGCAGAGATAATTTCTCTAAACTTTTTTTTATTTTAAAAAATATGAAAGAAACTCTGAAAGGTGAGCACTTGAGAATGGTATTTTATTTTAAAAGAAACGAAAAAATGCTCACAGTAGGCAAAATCCCCAAATGAAGCCTGTAGCCCGTTGCATTCAGCGGGTAGCCTGGATTGTTAGCATAATAGTAAAACTCCAACAGTGACACTTGAAGCAAAACTTTATGCATTTTTAAAGACAGCTGAAAAAAACCCACCCTCAATTTGATTCTTGCATTCTTGTTTTCTAACATGCCGCTGGAAAAATAAGTCAATATATAGTCTTAGCAACCAGTGTTAGCAGCCTGGGCTTATCTCTGAACAGCTTTGTGCAGCAGGAATACTTGAGAGATATTGGTCCCATTCAAAATCACTGTAGACCTGTGCTTCAGGAAACCCACCTTGCTTATAGGTGGCTTCATGTTTAGGTAACTACATCTGTCCTTCTGTGGCCCTTTGGGATCATTCTTTTGCTTTGCCATCATTCCTAAAACAAGTCTTTTACTCCTCCTTACCTGAGCAAGTAGTGATCATGCTATCAGAAAGGAAGAGCATCCTCTGGAAATTCCTTAGTGGCACAGGAGCACTCAGCTAATGTCTCTGCTGACCACACTCAGAGGAACTGGACATCTTGGGGTTGCTAGCAGAGCTTGACCCAGACGTGTGATGGGAGAGAGGCTCACCTCCAGACCTGGAGCTACTGTGCTAAACTGCGTTAGCTTTCCCTCTCTTGGCAATACAAGTTTTTTTCTCAGAAGAGAGAGCTGTTTACTGCCAGTAGCAGAGCCCGAAGCCAGAGGTGTTTGCTTCACTTTTGATATTGGAAGGTATTTTGTCTTGGAAACGGCCACTATTAGCTATTCATTGTGTCATTTCACACCTCAGGTCTTTCTCAAGCTCCAGCTGTGTTGTGGATTACTCCAAACCTATTGGAAATGGGCATCAGCTCAAGATGGCTTCAAAGATATTTTCTCCATTTAGCCATTATAGAATATTTTGGCACCTACTTTCTCATCTTTGTCATGTTTAGCACATCTGGCAGAGTGGTTGCACTCATAACAGCTGACGTTTCAGTGGCACCCCTGCACAAAGGCATCCAGTGAACTTTGCAGAAAGTGTCCAGCTGCCCCCAGGGCAGCAGTTACCTGTGGTTCCTCACCTGCACCAGGCAACATCCAGCCTGTGCTGCAGGAAGGCTGAGGATGGGCAGAATGAAATGCACAGTTTAATATTGACCCCAGGGCTAACATTATACTGGAAAGAAGTCCTTGATAATTTTAATGACCGTAGCAACTCCGGAAGAAATCTCTTTATCAGATCTCAGTCTAGTGCAGCATTTTCTCAATGTTGCCCTGAACAGCAAAGAGCAGCAAGAAGGTGTCCTCTGCCCAGCCTCTCTGTCTCAGCTCTGCTCCTGGTCTCCCCTTTCTCCCACAGGGCTCTGCATGCCCTCACACGCTCCTCTCAGGGATGGAAGAGGGGTCTCCCCAAAAAAAAAGGGTAGTAGTTGGCCCAAAATACTCAGATACTTGCTCTGAATTTCACCTGCACCTATATTAAAATGCCCTGCCCACATAGCTCTGCCAGTCAGTGGGGTGGGATTTCTCATCAGAGGGACAACAGCAAAGTGGCACTTTTCCCAATAACAACTTGGATTTTGTCTGTGGGAGAGAAGGGCATTGATTTCAGACGACATATCAGAATGTCCACAGGAGTGCCTTCCCAGCCCAGTGTATCAATCCTTGCTGCCTGAAAGAGACGGATGCTCTGCTTCCAAGTGAAAGAGAATTATGTCCTGAGCAGTGGTGCTTGCTGCAGCTCTCTCCCTTTGCCTACACACCCCGCCAGCCAAACTGCTCACAGAATGACTCTGTTTGGTTGACAAGAGTCACTGTGATCACAGTCCAAGGTGACAGATTCACCCTTTGCAGGAAGCCATGGGTTAAAGTACAATTGACCTTCAAAACCCACCAGCACAGGCAGTGCTACGCTGAAGTGATATGCAAGACTAATTTATGAATGGGGCAACTCATCATCAGCATTTTAATGAATAAACGATGTGCCCATTCATTATTTTTCCATTTCCAAGTGTTAATAAACAGGCCGGTGATAATTAACTGAAATTCTACCTTTATAGAAAAGTGGCACTTCATAAATATCAAATTGTGCTATTATCGTACGTATCTGCTGGATTTCCATGAATATATAAATTCGGCAATTACCTCTAGAACTGTTTGCTAAAACGTAAGAGCAGGTTAGCGAAGAAGAGGAAAGTCATACAGCAATTAAAATTTGAGAAACAAACAAAACATCCTCCTGATTCAAGAATTCAATGACAGTAAACAGGGCAATGCAATCAGGAAGGAAAGCCCTGTCCTAATCAACAGAGGTAATTTTTCACATAGCTTGAGATGTGGCTGAGCGAGCAGTGGGGGAAACTGCCTGCAATCAGCTGAGCGAGGCTTTAAGGCACTGAGCATCTGAAATTCCTACTCAAGGAAGCAGAGCCTGGAGTTGCACAATTATATCAGAAGGGCAACTTCCTTTTAGAGAACAAACAGAAACCCCCAAATCTTTGAGCCTTCCTAAAAATTACCCTGAAAAAAAAATCTAAAAAATGAGCTGACCTTTACCAGGCCTGGGCTCCGCATACTGCTGGCAGAGGTGGGAGCTGCATCTCTCATCTCAATGAGATGCTAATTCCCATACTCTCTTTCTGCGGGGTGACATCAAGTCCCACTGGAGCAGGAGGCTGTGGGAGCAGGGTGGAAGTGAGGAATGGGACCCTCAGGCTGCAGCACTGGCTTGGTTTGGCTGAGCCCAGTGCAGCACAGTGACTGGCTAGCTGGTTGGGTCTGAGACCCTACACCCTGGTCCTGAGTTTGGTTATTCAGCATCTCCATCATCCAGTGGGGTGTTGGGAGACACCTACAAAACTACTGACTAGTGGCTAGTGACGTCAGGGCAGAGAGGTGACACAGGCATGTCGGACTAGAGGGTTAGGGCTAGAATTTAATGTTTGTGGCTCCTTCTTATTGAAAAGAGGTGTTGTGCCTTCCCCAGGGACAATGCTCCTTCACTGAGTGGAAAAACCTGGACACTCCCGCTCCCAGATGAGGGAGGGTATCCAAGGAATAGCACTGAGACAGGAAAGCTGGGAAGGGGCTCACATTGCTATTGCAGCTGCAAACCCAAATTCTGGCTCTGGGGCGCAGGGTGGTGAGCACAGGGACCCCCTCCTGCTCCGTGTTTACAAACACAACCCGAGCAGGGCACTGCTGTGGTCAGACCAGGGCTGTGGAACCCTCGCCCATGTGCAGCAGTAATCCGGCAGCCTGGGCGAGGAGGAGATTATCTTGCCCACAGCAGGTGACAGTGTTGATTCACAGCTCAGCCAGCCCTGGTTGTTTAGCTATGCAGCTGCCATCCCCCGGCTTCCCACATCTCCATACAGTTCCTGAAGCCAAGACTACTCCAGCAAGGGAATGTACTGGGCCTAGAAGGGCAACTTCCTTTGATGAGGACCTTTCAAACCTCTTTGACCTGACCTCACTGACAAAAGAGCCCTTCAAAGAAGATGAACTGTTTCATGTGGCAGCAATTTCTCATGTCAATCAAAAAGATTTTTTTCTTACAGCAACAACTCACTATCCTTTCCCCACAAAATTATTCATTTTAATACAGCTATCTTCCTCTCTGCAGTGAACACCCTTGGGTAGCATCTTCCAGTGTCTCACAGATACACTCTTCAGTTCGAATTTTCATATTTTATTTTCTTTCAAAAGGGGGGGAAGGGAATGAAGTGAACTTTCTTTGATTAAGATTCTTCTTTGCATTTTTAAAACACACATCTTCTAAAAAGCAAATTTCTGCATAAGATCTGGTGGTCTTCTGAATATCTTTTAAGAAATAGACACTCAGCTTCCTTCATTTTATTTTTTTTTTTTTAATGATAGAATACTTGACCTGTTGGCCTCAAATTTTTAACTCAGTTTTCTCCCTTAAAATATTGCTGCAGCAGTATTTGAACTTCTATGACATTGGGAGATACAAGTCAAACAAATATTTCTGATGTTGAAGTAACTATTAAACTTCAATGTGGATCCATAACCTTGAACCATATTTTTGCCGGGAAGGAAGTAATACGGATCCACAATCCAGAGGAAGACATAAAATCTTCTTGAAATGGCCTACAATAGATTTTAACCCACACAATTGTACTGCATTGAAAATCCATTCTCTCACATGCTTCCCAGGCTCAAAGGGAGCCTCAACCTCCTCTGTGATTCTGGTAACCTCTACATCTTTGGGAAGGAGAGATTTCCTTCCTAGTGATATAGAGCATCTGTCCTGATGCTTGAGCAGGAAATACAAAAGAAATGATCTAGCAAATTAGTTTAGAAGAAAAGTCTTTATCTGCTTAGAGGTTTGGAACATCTCAAGAGCTTCAGCAGAGATGGATGGATGGTCAGGGAGTCAATGAGGTGGTCAAATACACAGGCATGATTCAGTCACACTGTCACTCCTGGCGGTTCCACGCTCTGCCATATGGCCGTCATTACCCTAAATGTGTGACACGTGTGTATGTTGAGCTTGTTCATAAACACAGCTCTATTCAGTGCCTGCAATTAGGACCATATAACCATTTTCACCTTCTCACCTACTTCTGATTTGTTACTCTTTACCTCCTCCTTTGCGACCGTCAGCATTTTCTCAGTTCTGTGATTTTTTTATTTATCCATTTATTAGGAAAGGTGGTTGGCTTAGGCATTTTTTAAACTGCAAAAAACCTAACACTTTTTAAAATGAGACCAAACTTGTCAAAACAAACATAAACTGGACATTTTTGAGAAAGAGGATGTGTAGAAGAGCAAAATGGGCTTCCTGTCAGCTGGTGGAAATTAGCTGTGATTTGAAAAAATGGTAAGGGTTTTTATAAAATGTCCTGTTTTTGTCATGTTCTCTCCCTTTAATAATGTGTTGTGATCACAGCCTCATGGTTCTGTGGGAATGCCTAGTGTAGGAGTATATAAATCACACTTAGCTTTTCTCAATGGCTATTGGAGTTGTACGGAAATCTTTCCGATAAGCTGCCAGAAAGATGCTTGTCACTGCCAGTGTCCAAGTTTTATCCATACAACTCAGGAAATTTGTCCATACAACTCAGGAAATTTTACATTAAATGAGACAGAAAGTTTGATCCCAGGTTGTACCTCCTGGCGCTAACAGATCTATGTATGTGGCAGACTAGATCTAGTCCAGTCATTTTAGAGAAATAAAAAAATATCCATAGGCATTCTCTTAGAATATTATTAATGAAGAAAAAAATTAAAGGACCAAAAGCAGGGAAAAAGCATAAAAGTGGCAGATGAACATTAATTCTGGTCTCTGAATTAGACTTCTAATTATGCCATCAAGCAGCCCTGTGCAGAATCCTGGGTCGCTGTGAATGCTGAAACCTATTGATTACTTCCCGTGTCATATCTGCCTCAGTTATCCCCAGACACCCTGGGATGAAAGAGTAGGAGCTTCATGACTCCACAAGTCCCAGTTAAAATGAGGAATATGGCTATGAGCCAAAGCTCAGACTGAGCTGTACATGCAGCTGCAGTTTATTTAGAGGGCAGCATTACTTTTTCCACAGCATACCAGTGGCTGAGGAAAGCTGAGGCTGTTTTAGTTGTTAGTCTTTATTTACGCAGACTTTATGTTATGCCAAAATGTAGCTAACCTGAATATCTCTTTAAAGGGAAAATGAAAGAGGCTGTAACAGAGAATTTTGATCGGAGCAGTTGGTTGTAGCCTTCATTTGGAAAAGTAGATACAGGACAGGAATTCTGATAAAGTTTCCCTGGTTTGAAAGGAAAAAAAACAAACTTAAACCTCTACTTCCTAAGACTCCATCCCTCACTTTATCCCATCCCATTCCTCATAACTTCTTTAATCCTCTGATGATTGATGTAAACAAGTTTTACAGACTGTAGCTCTCAGATATGTGATTTTATCAGAAACTGTGAAAAGCAGCATCTGCAAAAGGAAGGATCCAAGGCAATGCTGTGCTGGAGATTTCCTCGGGGAGGAGCTCAGTGGCAGGAGCCTGAGCTCACCAGTTATCTGCGGGATTTGGTTGCCAGGTGGCCAAGCAGGAGGTGCTCACTGGCCAGACAACCGGCACCCTCATCCCTTGGGATAGGCCAGGGCACACGCTGTCACTCGGGCAACGTGGGGGATGGCAGAGAGGTGACAGTGCTGGGGGCCGACAAGGGCATGGGGGGAGGATGCTGTGGGAGGCCATCGAGGCCATAGGGAACGTGGTGAGGATTTGGGGTGGTTGGTGGGGAGGAGGAGTGGAACAGGAATATAGGACACAGTTTCATAGTAAACTAGGCTTCATTAACGATGCGGCTCTCAGAACTGCTTGTTTCCTAACTTGCAAAGAGTCTGTCAAGTGCTGCCTTTTTTTCTCTCTTAGACTTTTCTCCTCATTACTGTGTTCTTTTCTTTATTGCCATCCCATGCTGTGACTTTGATTCTCTGCTCTGAGTCACAACATATCCACTGCTGCTTTGTATTTTGAAACGTCTTCACATCAGCATTAATATAAGAATGCATTTTGGCATAATAATTGTATCCAGTTATTAACCACATAATCAATAGTGCAGAGTTGGTAGAACCTTTGCTGCCATTTAAATCAAATCATTAACCAAAGCAATAAGAATCTGAATGTATAGACCTGTAAACGGTCCTAAGAGTTGCTTTATTTGCTTTAAAGGGAAAAAAAGGACTCAAGTTTGGGTTTTTTTTTCCTCCCAGTCCTATATAAAGCTGCCAAATAAAATGATTTCATCCTTTTGTTCATCTCTCGAGCAACACGGGATTAGGCACAAATTACCACAAGTGTCAGGCTGGGCTCCCAGAAAGCGACGGGCAGCAGCGGAGGGGACTGCAGGCTGTGTCACGCCTGGATTGCACTGGCAGAGTGATCCAGGAGCCACAGTCACACATTACACCCCACGGATGAGCCTGGCACTTGTTCTCAAAGCAAAAATCAAGTTGTCACAGGCTGTGCCTATGCTGCTAAATTACACAGGGCTAGGGAGCAAGCCTGACTGCTGGCCGTCCGGGCTGCTTAGCGATTAGCTGTGAGCTCACACGTCGGAGCGCTCTTGAGACGTGCAGACTTGCCTCCCTCAGGGAACACCGGGATGCAGCTGGCGCAGTCAGCGAGGGCACACCCGGTTTTGCTGCCTCTGTCCTGCAGGCATCCAGGCTGCTCTCTTCAATGCCTCATCCCATGCGGTTGCAGCACAGTGCCTGGGGTTCCTGTTAGGAAAACATCACCGTCATGGTCTGCAACCCTTGTGATTCAGCGCCAAATACAGCAATGACAAAGCCAGAACGTCACATTTAAATCCCACGCCTGTGGGAGCATCCTGCAGGGCCCAAGGGAGAGCCAGAGCCTAGTGATATGCAGCTGGTAAGGCTGTGCCTGCTTGAGCCAGAGACCAAGGGAACAGGTCCTCCATTTAATTTAGCAGTACAGATAGAGCTGCTGTGACAAGGAGTGCAAACATCTCAGGTGGAGGTACTTCTGCAAGGGCTGGTGTAAGGTGATGCACTGAGCCCTCTCATCCCATTTGCAAAGGTGTTTTTTTAGGTTAGAGCAGTGTCTCAGCATGGAATGTTGATGTCTTAAGTTTTAGACATTGTTAATTCTCAGCATTATGGAAACGAAGACCTTTTCTAGACACTTAGACCAGGCATCTAGGAACTGAGGAGACTCAACTCATAGGTTACTTTTGAAATTCCTGGTCTGAATCTCTGAATGGTTCACTGAATCATAGAATGGCTTGGGTTTGAAGGGACCCTAAATTTCATCCCGTTCCAACCCCTGCCACCATGGGCAGGGATGCCACCCACTGGTTGCTCAAAACCCCATTCAGCCTGGCCTTGGACCCTTCCAGGGATGGGGCATTTACAACTCATCTGGACAACCTTTTCAAGTGCCTCACTGAAAGAATTTCTTTACATCATTTAACCTAAACCTCTGCTCTTCTGATTTAACTGTTCCCTGTTGTAATATCAGTGTCTACCCATATGAAAATTCACTCTCTCTTTTTTATAAGCTCCCCTTAAGTACTGTAATGCCTCACTGAGGTCTCCTCAGTCTTCTCTATCTATACCATACCTCATTATGATACATAAGAATATCTCACTTCTGTACTTTCTCCAAGGCCTTGATTCAGTTCTTGCTCATTCCAATGTAAAGGGAATTACTCCCACTAATGGTAAAAGGGTTCCATCAATGTAAAGTTTCAGCACCAATGCACAGATGTTTCAGGGGTCAAGAAGAAATCACACTGACACTGGTACTCACCTCCCTCTACTTGCTGCCAAACAGACAAGACAGCCCAGTATTGCTTTGCACTCTGCAGCATGCATTGGCCATGATGGACATGTGCACATCCTGAAAACACTTCTATGCTCTTGAGACTACTTGATTGTGTGGAGTGCTTTAGGAAGGGTGTGTTTTTACAAGGCTGACTAAAGATGTTTGAGAAAACGGAAGACAATGCACTGCTTTGGTTCCTTCAAGTCTTCTTTTTATATAACAGAGACAAAGTTGTTTCCAGTTTCCAAATCCAGCCTTGCAATGTGAGCATTGCACTCACAATTCAGGCTTTATGTTCTCACACTCTCAACTGAGATCTTGTCCTGACTATGGGCTCTTTCTTCTCATTCCATCCTTTCTCCACCTCTAGGAGCAGCTGAGCTGTTGTTACACCACAGCCCAGATGACATGAAAGGAGAAGAAGCCTTCAGAGATCAGCTGCATTGGGGCAGTTCACATCTACATCCCAGGCAGGACAGCTCCCAAATCTCTCTCTCAGACTTCTGTCTTGTTTCTTGGCCTCTCACCCCAGGGCTACACGAGTTTTCCAAAATTCATCTTTTTTTATAGTTAAAGGGTAAAACCTATAACTCAGATGTCAATTTAATGTGCAACATAAATGTTAACTGCATGTACAAAAGAGAAGCTCTAAGTCTGAGCTTTGATGATGATGGTGATCTGGGACATTTTATATGTATGTTTTCAAAACCATAAGCAGACCATAGGGAAGTGGTCCTTCCCGAGGGGTTCACAGATCTTTCTGAAATGTGACTGCAGCATCTGCTGGCAACGTTTTCTACATATATGTAAGTTTTGTTTTTCGTGCATATTCATGTGGTAGGTCATTTAAAAACAGCATAAACAACAACAGGCCAAGGACTATGTCCGATGGACCCCAACAAGACTAGGCTGAAAAGAAGATTTAGTGCTTCTAGTAACAATATTTTGTTGGCAATTTGACAGCTTTGACCTAAGCCAAGTGACAGCGTTAGGTGATACACAGTGTGCTGACAACTTATTACATAAAGTATCATGGTTGGCTGTCAGAAGCTTTCTTGGAATCCAAAAATATAGCTCTGGCCAATTTTTATGGCAGGGAAAATGTGTTCAGTAATTTCTACCAAGGCAGTTGTTGAGTGGATGAAAGACAGGACTGATGGAGAGTTATTTGATAACAACAGCAAGTTGTCCACCTGCAATTGGGCAGGTTTATCCACACGGTTTTGTAATCTTCTTTGGCAGTGACTCAGACATTACAACACAGTCCGGACAATTCCCTTTTCTTTCTGGGGGAAAATACAATCCCATCTAAAAGTGAATTGGGAAGGACTAGCAGTGCATGGGGGTAATAAAACAATGCCAGTTGGATTCTGTGCCTCAGAAATATAGCACACCTCATTTTATGCCTTGAAACTGTGAGGATTTTGAGGGCCAGAGAATACTGATCATCCTTGTATGGCCCTGGGAAGCTTTAGAGTATCAGCAGAGCCAAAGATTTGGCAGAGCTACAAGTCTGTTTTAGCAGTAATGATTTGGAAATACAAAATCACAGATCTTCAAAATATTGTTTTTCCTGAAGCTTTGCTGGTGATAATAAAGGGATGATTCTTAGGCTATGTCATACAGTTCTGTGAGAAGGGGCGATATGACAGGAATTGTCACTTTTGAGCTTTTCTGAACATCCCTTTCTTTGCCTCTGTTAAAGCCTCAGCACATGTCCACGCAGCTGGAGGATATGCGGTGGGGCAGACAGCTGCACTGCAGAGTGTAAGTCAGCAGGCACATAACTTACACCTGATGCTTAGATATCCTACCAGGTCTGTTCAGACCTGGGGATTTTCTTAGGAGGCTTTTGCTACAGTGGTTACATTCTCTGAGTTACAGGGGTACCTGTACACATTTTAAATGTAAATCAAACAGCATAAACAGGCATGTGCTCTGATTTAGAAACCTTAATGTTGTTTTGACCAACACAGCAGTCGCTCCTGTAGAAACAGAACATGATCTCAGGGAATTTAATAAATTAGTGTGGTGTAGGCTGGGGAAAAACCCAGGAGGATCCATTGCCCAGGGATCCAACAGCAGACAGTTGGTCTCCAGCTTTGGTCCCCTGGGTTTGATACCTGTGCTGCAGCCTGGCTGGTGGGACACAGTGGGGAAGCAAAGCAACACGAACCACGACGGAAGGGAAGGCACTGGGGTTATTGGCAATGACCTTCATGGGATGCCAACCCATCTCAGCACAGCCAGATAAAATGAACAGGTATGACGAGTGAAGCAACCACAGACAACTGTTTCTTACCGCCTGCACATGATCAGACACACAGTCCCCTTCTTCTGGCATGTCTCGCACTGTCTTAATTGAGAAAGTCAGGAGCTGGGGTTGAAAATACGGTATCACATTTCCCATAATGTGTGAATTGATGGTTTCCTACAGTCAGTGCTGATAAAAATCTTCCCTTCCTCCAAGTTCAGAGTAACAGTTGAATATACAGATGGGCCATATCTACACCTTTCCCCTTGCAGCAAAAAGTGCTTTAGATAATTAAGATTTTTAACTGTATTATGAGCAAGAAGCTTGGCCATTTTAAGGAATAAGGGTTTCCTTAGAAACCGTGACAAGTAGTTTAGGAGCAGACGTTTATGAGGACGAATATGTACACCATCAATTAACACCTTGTTTCTTTCACAAGTTCAGTTATATTTACAACACTGCTATGAAGCAGTGAAAGCAGACAGTTTTGTGTGTGCATCAGGGCTGTGAAAGATAGACTCTGCGCTACCAGACAAACAGGGATTCACACCATATGGCTGGTTCAGGAGTTTTGACCGATTTAGAACAAATGCATAGTAATTTCCCACTGGGGTCGGGTTAGGATGAATATTAATACAGATCAGAAATGACAAACAGAGAAATGGACAAAGATTGCCCCCGGATTACATCCCCCGCTCCTGCCTTACAATAAGCTTTAAAGCTGTTTTCTTGGCAAAGGCAGCGGCTTGCACCTGATTTCCATGGTACTTTACTTACATCAGGTCCCTGTAAAATCCCACCAAATGTTTCCAGTTCCAGGGAGCAGATCGTCGGCTGCAGTTTGACATCCAGAGGAGTTCATAGGCTGAACATGTTTAAAAAGCAGCTGAACAAGCCAAGAGCTCAACAGCTAACAATGTTGAGGAGGCTGTAGACACTGAGCTTGGCACTGACAAACACTGCTGCTGTTCCTACCTTTGGTGTTGGTTTTATCCAGAGACTGTTTTATACCAAACACAGGGTTGGAATACCCAGCACAATGCCTCTACATATCCTGAGAGGAAGCAGTACGAATACATATCATATAACACAGCAGCTCATCTGACAAGCAGAAGAGTAAACAATTGTGGACTCAAATGGCATAAAATTAAACCTAGTTTTATCTTGCTTTCACTGAAGGAGGTCTACTCCCCTTCCTTGCAAGCAGATAAGATAGAAGATAGTTCATAACTGCCTGTGAGAGTCTACTCAATTCAATTTCTGATCAGCTTGTGTAGTGACAATAATGAATAACTCAGTTTGAGCCAAACGTAAGTTCTAGATTCGGTGCTAAAATGGGCATTTTGAGTCATAGTCCTCCACCTGCCATGTTTCAGAGATAGATCACTGTGTTCAGCTCCACAGAAAGCAAAGGTGCTGCCATTGGAAGTGCTGTTCCTCAGCTTCTGGAAGAAAGCCTTTTTGGAGGTGACGCCTGAACGGTGTTGTGTCCCACATGCTCGTCACCTGCGGGAACATAACAGGATAAGCCCCTGCTACGCTTAGGGTACGCTGATCCTCTCTGTGGATGTTCTGTTTCCAGCTGACAAGCTCCAACCATGTGAGTGGAAGTTTTTTCATTCAGTGGCTTATTTCAGGATGGCTGATCTGAAAGAATTCAATTAAAAATGACTCAGCTGATTCTGAGGACAGGTTAGCAGAATGTCTTACTGTGTTAAAAAAATAATTTATTTGAGGAACTCTAATGCAAATGCTCTGGAGTGGTGCCTTCAAATTTGGCAGGATGAGTGACTTTTCTGCACAAGATTTGCTTTTTACAGTTATTCTGAATATTCTCATACAAAGCCTTTTAAAAGTGTAATGAATACATGTCCTCTAATATACAAGTCTGGTTTTGTGAAACTGAATTGTTAAGTATGTTGACATGGAGATTTCCTTGTGACTTCTTAATTTTCTTTTTTATTCATTCTCTATTTGGATTTTGTGTACCACTGAGATAGAGTATTCATGTTATACCTATTTTACATCCAAAGAAGATATGTGAAGAAATATTAATCTACGAATTTAAAACTTAAACAACAGCCCAAGTTTAATTTCTCCTTGCCCACCCAATGTACATAGGAAACTGTGTAAAGCAAACCAAATAACTCAGCAACTGCGTGCATTTTAATTTTTTTCCTGGTTTTGGCATGCTTTATTTTCTATATGTTGTTGTATTTTTTAAATGTTGTTCACATTTTGGTCCAAAGGCAAATTTTCTGTTTTTTTCCTAGCTTGCAAGATGCTCCTCAGGGGTGCATCTTCATATTTCAAACACAAGCTTAATTTTTGCAATACTGATTTTTAGAGTCTGATCTTGCCACCTTTGAAATAGTCTCATTAAGTAAACTGTTTATCCATTAAAAAAATCAGAAAACAGGACAGACATAGAACTCAGAAAAAACATCTGCATCAGGTTTAGATGCCAGAATGAAAGGCAGTTCTGAGAGACTTACATTTACTATAACGTATGGGAGAAAAATCAAAAACATGACCAAGATACAATTCCTTTTGAGTTACAGCAAAATCATTCCTTAAGAATAAATGCACGTACAGGACCTCCTCCTGAATGGGATCTATGCAACTGCATCTTCTGACCCTTTGCAAACATGAGCCCTCACCTTACAGAAAATACAGTAGGCTTGAAAATCCGAGCAGCCTATCCCAGCCGGTGTGAGACAGCCTCTGTGAACCGCAGGACTTGCTTTTCATCAGCGAGGCCGGCGCTCACCTCCCGAATGTTTCAATCAGCTGCTGGCAGATGTGCTCCCGTACCAGCCTCCTGCTCACCCCCCCCGTTGCTCCCAGCATTGTTTGGCAGCGCCACGGCAGAAGCGAGACAAAGATAAATGGAAGTGCAGAAGCTGTATTTACACAGCATTTAAACATACTGTACGCTGGAGATTGAAGGGCTTGCTGATAGGTGACACTGCAGGTTTCAACAGGGAGCACGTCTAGTAGAGCCCTTCTGCCTCATTCAGGTCATGTGGCCCCCATGACTTTACTTAAGGGTTGTTGTTTTGCCTGAAAAACATTTCTCTTGTGGAAAAAATCCAAACAATATGAAGTTTGATCCCTGGTCAAACAGCAAAGCAGGAACATTGCTCTCCCAGAAATGTTCTTCAACTATTGAAAGATTATCCAAATCCAAATAAGAAATAAATATACAAAGGAAAATACACAGAAAGCAGAGAAACAGGGGAAAAAATTACATTTAAAATACGTTGATTTTGCTCCATAAGCCAAAAACATGAAGCAAGAATAGAAGTATTACATTAATTTTTCATCATTTGCCATTCAAATAACATCTTCATTTGGCATACCTTTAGACACCAGTCTTACACTTCACAGAGTGTTAATATTACAGCTGGAAGAACACAAAGCTGCAAGAAATATTTGTAACAAAAGAGATTTTCACCAAGGTAGGTCTGTTTTCAAATTCACATAACAAACAAATTCACACGACAAAACCAAAATAAACTTATGACATTTTGAAGACTGTCAATCCATTTTTATCATAGGATGACTTTGAAATTTTATGTTGAATACTGGCTATATAAAGGAAATATCAAGATATATTACAAGATGGGTCTTTAAGGAACAATATTTTACGACACAGATATGAAGAAATCACCACACTTAACCACATCTCCTTTCAAGAAGTCCTTTGTTCTGTTGTGAGTCACTGTCAGAGAATACAGATTACGAATGGCAATAAACACAGCGGTATAAAAGAAGAGATAACATTTCATTTAAAAAGTTTATTTTAACTAGTTCTTCTTGGCTGGTGAATTCAATATTTACGGCACCAAGGCAGTCAAAATCTTGATGTTTCTGCTCTGGGAGTGCAAGGGATGAAGGACTGTTAAAGTTACCAGGATCTCTGTTAGACATTAAATACAGAAAGGTAGTGGGTCTTGTATCCTGGTTGTACAAGTAGTGCCTGAGCACCTTGAAGAGGTGGACCAGGTGCTGTCCCACATGGGAGGTGAGATTCAGCTGCCTGGCTGTTCCCTGCAGGCAGGTGTGGAGAGCTTTGTGAGAACCAGCTGGAGTTGTGGGGTGTTCTCTTTTCTCAAAAGCTGGTTCAGATTTTCAGAGGATTCATTCCTGATGTGACTTCATCCCTTTATGGATGGGGGAATGACTACGGAGAGGGATGCTCGTCTCCCATCATACGCTGGGGGTTACAGCCCCTTCGGCTCCTGCTGTTCCCTCTTTGCCCATGAAACAGTGCCTGCCTTATTGTAATGCAAAATAATTCAGCAGAAATAAAAGTAAAATACTTCAACCAGATGAAATTTAAATAGTATAAAATTGTGATTTGTGAAGCAAAACTGCTGAATGAGTAAAAGAAAAAGGAGCATGAAACACTTCATATCAGTTTTCCCATTTCAAAAGGCTTGCCTGTAGAATGACCCATCCAGCATTCTTCAGGCTTTAATTAATTAAAAGCAGGGAGAAAGTTAGGATTTTGGCACAGGATAAATATTCCAGACTTGAACAGAAGATGTTGCTTTAATGACCTGGACACCATCCAGGAAGTACGCAAAGGCTAGCAGACACTTCTGACAGCTAATATATCTGATAAAAAAGAGCATTCTGGCCAATTAAAGAACTGGAGTAGAAATAATGGTTTGTCACCAAGTGTGTAACTGAGGCCAATTGGTCCAGATTAACCAATGGGTTATCCTTTGTAAGTGAATTTAAAGGTCACGATGAGCTGTCTGGGTAGGTAGAAGATAAAAATGTTAAATTAATATGGTGGCAAGAAATTTTCAAATGTGAGACGTGGAGATAAAAATTAGATTTGCAAATCATGCAAAATCACCTGGAGTGGACTAAGCAAATTGCTCTCATGGCAGAAGGTCATTAAGAAAAAAGTGTGAATAAAAGTATGAATTTCTATCCACTGCAGAAAGCAGAAGCTTTCTTTAAGTATTCATAGGCAAATGTACTCCTGAAGGACTTTATTATAAACTACCAGCTGGGTGCATATCCCTCTCCATTCCTGGGGGAAGTGAGGTGAGGCTGTTTTAGGGCAATCTAGTTTCCACCTTCTACAATAAAACAATCGGTTACATCACTGATAGCTGACCTATGCGATACAACTTGACCATGAAGAGATTATCTCTAATCTAGCTGTAAATGTTATCATTTTCATGCTGCAGAATGTCCCAGGACAAATCCCACTGAAGGCGTTTCTCTTTAAAATCTTCCATTGCACACAAAGGCAAAGCTTGACACTGACTCCAGACAAAGATGGTGACAGACTTCAGGATCCCTACAAGACCCATAGGTAAGATGTCCTGCCCTTGTGCCTACGGGGCATGCGCGATGAAGAAGCAGCCCCACAGCTCTGGGTATTACTGGGGACTCCCACCAGAGCACCCTGCCAGGTGGCCGCTGCTCTCCAGCCACTCCCCAAGCGCACCTCTGTCCCAGCACTCTCCAGAAAGTCCTGTTGTGCTATGAACATTAAAAAGACTCTGTCCAACAAACGCTTCTGATTTCATGTGCACCTCAGCCTGCAACTGTATTCAGATGACTCTGTTTGCCGCTACTTGAGAGATAAGATTCCCAAAATAAGGCAATAAATATCCACAGTAGCTGTAGCTTATTTTTATGAGCACCTGCAATACAGGGGCCCCACATCATCACTGCAGTGCATAAAAATGTAGATGCTTATAACAGGCCAAGTCTAGGCAGCTCTGTAGAGAGGCATTTTGGTGCTCACATCCTCATAGCTATGCTTGGTGCTTTCTTCCCACCTAGAGGGGTAACCCCTTGTCCCCCCAAACAGGAGGATGCAGCTTCCTGCTTTTTCTAAGGCCCTTTTCCAAGCAGATGAACAGCCTGGGAAGGATCCTACCTGCCAGTCTGCTGGAGCTGATCTGCTAGAGACTGGCAGGCAGGCACTTTCCTTGTCTTCCAAATGTGCAGGCGATGAGAAGGGGAGCACTGATAGCACTGAGTGTAGAAGCAAAGAGCAGAACCAAGGAGGCTGCATTTGGTTGTTCCTTTCCTCCTGGCACAGTGCAAATATTTGGTTTTTCGCCTTTTTCTTCCAGCCCTGGGTCTGACTGTGTGCAATCTGCTGCTCTGGCCAGATCTGGGTAGATTTGAAGGCACAGGCAACAGCTCTGACAGAGTTCAAGCACTGCTAAACAACAAAGATCTCCATTCCTGCATATAGCTTTTAGCTCTTCGTCCAGGCTGTGAGATTTCTGGACTTCAGCTATGGGTTACTACAAGTATATAACCAGTGATCATAAACAGTATTTATTTTTCTTTATAGGAGTATCTGAAACACCCACACCACACATAAAGCAGCTATTTATTTCTCTGAGGAGCATTTAAAATACCTGTTCTTTCATGGATTACCTGTGTGAGTGGATGAACTTACACCACTAAAGAGATGATTCTGAGCCAAATTTTCAATGGATATTAAAAAAGATGAACACATATTTAGGAAAGTGAGCATTGCCACATGAGGCAAATGCATGCAAATGAAGATATCCAAGTACAATGGCCATAAAGCTTTGATGAAAGGTATTTTATTGACACCGAAGTAACCTTGTTGAATTGCAAATTTGGACTTCATTTCCTTTTCTGTAACCAGTGCGAAAGCAAAGAAAGGATCTGATTTCCTGGAAACAGGTTTGTCTTATCTGTTAATATATAGTCCCACCTTTTGCATTGGGCAAATATATTTATATGCCCTTGGTTGGCATAATTTGGGACAAAAAGGAGGAGATATCTTGGTTTTTCAGAGAGAAGCAGCTATTTTGAGGACAGAATCTGGAAAGTATTTTGTCATTTCTTTAAAGAAAATGTTAAAACAAATCAGGTCTAGTCACAGCATTAGCAATTTGTCCTTCCAGTAGAAGGAATTAGAGTATCTAATCTTTCAGGACAAGGTTTCCTATAGGTAGTTTACCTTGTAGGGTTTTGTAGAAAGTGAGACAGCCAAGTTGAAATTATTCGGTGTGTGATGATGGGAACTTATGACGTCAACTTCAGAAATACTAAGCAGTGCATGAGCTTAATTTCAATTTGAAAGCGTCTGAGCTTAGAACCAAGAGAGCATGGATGGCTGCTTCAGCTCAGGCTTCAACGGCATCTGCCCGAGTCTGCCTCTGCCTGGTGGTGTCTGTGAGCCCGTGACGGAGCTAGCAAGCTCTTCTGATGCCTGTGGTGAGGCTGGTTCCAAGGCTGTTCTCATGTGGTGCCGTTTCAGGGACTGCTACATCACACTTAGCTGCGCTAAGGTCCCGCTGGTTCTCTAGTCATGCAGGCTCTCCAGACCCTTACTCACTTTTGAAGACTCAGTTAAGAAGCTTCTGAAACTTTTACCTTAAGTCTCTTTGCTGACATGATGAAAAAGTGAGAGAGTGGGCAAAAGCACCTGTGTGAAATAAAAACAAAGTTACTTAATATTTGAAATTTCAATGGAACTGCCGTTCTGCTTAGAGATGGCACTGTCCACTCAAGTGCTAGATTGAGAAGCCTCTCATTTTCAATGCACAGAGCTGGAAAAATCTCATTCTGAAATCACAGTTTGTCTTTCATGAAATGTAAAATATGGGCAAATGAAGCTCAGTCAAACCTTCCCTCCACTAAGTAACAATGTAAATTAGGAAAATCCCCCTACACAAACAATAAGCAGAGTCTTCTTAACCCAGCTGACTTGCCTAGTTTGTGCCTTGTTTTCTTGCCTTTCCTTAGCTGTCACTACATCTTGCCCCCTGTACGCAGCTCAGTCTCATTAAAAGCAATGTGGTGAAACTAGCCACATCATTATATTCACTTAGACGGGGCTCTTGTAGCCAGCACTTACTGTTCATAATAGCTGCCACTTAGGGTTTGTGAACCCCCCATTGGCACCTTCCTTGTGGTTTGTTGGTTGCTTTTTTTTCTTCTTTTCCGTGTCTTACTTTGAAATTTACATGTCTTCAGAACAAATAAAATTCACAACAACAAACTAATTAATGGATTCCAGTTTTGACAGCTACAAGAAGACAGATGAGAAAGTAACATGCTTCTGGCAGCGTGTTATCAATTGGGAGGCACCAGTGCATCGCCTCTATGTGGTACAGTGAGCTGGAACCGACACTGACAGATGACACAGCCCTTGACAGTGAAGCCTGTATGAGCTGACAGCTCCACTTGCACTCAGGCAGGTCCACGCTCGGCACTGGAACTGAACCAGCTTGATGTGCAGAATATGCTTGCTTTTATCTTCCCCTGGCTGTACAGTGGGCAGGCTGAGCAGTACTGTCAGGTGGAGCCCAGGACTTACCTTAGAAAGTTAAAACTGTGACAAGTGCTAGGATTTTACCAGCAAAAATAAATGAAACCAACTGACAAATATCATTCTCTTCCAGCCAGCGCCTTGCTCTTATTTTTGGAAGCAGGGTGGCTCCCCGGCCAGTAGGACTGAAGGAGCTTGGTTTCCTACGGACTGGTGGGTGTCTTTGGTTGGATTCTCAAGTGTCTACTGAGGGACTTGCACTGAGCAAGCCTCTGTCACAGCTGAGCACTCTGAGCCTCTCTCTGTCACATGGATTCTCCATGTTGAAGGAGGCCTGAACACACACTCTTGCCTTTCTTTCAGGTGGATCTCCCTTCCTTGGGAAGGTGCCTTCCTTCACAGAACCGCAGGACACTGCACCTTTGGGCCTGTTGCCCCTCTGTCAGATTTGGTCAGAACTAGCCAAAGGTTTAGGTTCAGATGGTGCTGGGGTGTGGAGAGACAGTGTGGATGCACAGGCAATTACAGAACGTGACAACATTGACCTCATTTCCTTTGAAAACAACGGTAATACAGCAAAGGTGGAGTTTCATCACACTATACATTCAAGACATATATCTACAGTGTTCAGATTAGATTGAGTCTGACTGTAGAGGCCCTGGCAGCCTTATCTAATTCTTCCCTAAGGGGACAGGGAGGCTGGAGGCACATGGGTAACTGCTCCATGCTGTGGTGAATTACAACCCTACAGCAAGTATCTCTTCAGAGATTACTATGATAGATCTTTGCTCCAGCCCTCCTCTCTTAGTGTATGCAGATGAGCTTAGGAAGAGACTGTATGCTTTTAAAGGAACAGAATACTGCAATCAGGATTTAAGAGTATTTAAGAGTATATTGTCTTAATGTAGAAACAGTCTGGCCAAATTAGTTTGAATCAGCCTAGACCTTCACGAAGCTCCCTTTTCCTCATCTCTAATGCTGTAATTTTTTTTCTGATGACATTACAGAGGAACTCAGAGCCCTATTAACAGAAAAATCCAAGTTTTATGGCTCCAGCGAGGGGATTTACTGCAGCCAACACATCTCTCTCCCTTGCTCCTTACAGCTCCATGTGGCCCTTCTGCCTGCTTCCCTCCTGTTCATTACAGTCTCCTTTGGCCCTCGAGAGCAGCTGCCACTGCTCCCTCGGCCTCACGCCGGGGTGACACAAGCAATAACGCCGGGAGAAGCCAGAGTGGCACTGGGCATACTTGTCCGCATTCAGCAGCTGTCAGCAGCAGCTATTTGAAAGATAGATGGGGGGTTATATGGCTTTGTTTGTGCACGTGTGCCTCAGAATACGGCGCTGAACTAGAAGGAACATAATTCCACTAGCTTCACTGGGACTATTTGTATCCTTAATATTATGCTCATGTTTTAGGGACTTTGCTGAACTGGGACCCGAATTTGTGAAATTTGTGTTGTGTGCACATTTGCCTGGAGTTCCCTGTGCTGCAGCTAGCCATGCATGCTGTCATTTCAGCTACTCCAGAGCTTGGTAGTACTATGTAACAGGAGGTACATTTCACACAGTCTGTTTTCAGCTGATTTAAAGTGTAAGAAGAGAAAAAAGTTCATTAAAAATTGGTCTATAAAAAGACAACTGGGTAATTTTTTTTCAAGTGCTTTTCTCTGTGAAGCTCTATGAGGACGCAATTAAGGTTTGAAATGGTTTTTCCGGATATTTATACTTTCGCTTAGTGTTACACGTCTAGGTGATGTATAAAAATAGATCTGGTGGAAGTCTCCAGAAAAAATTGTTAGCTCAGCCAAGGCAACGTGTTGGGGGGCAGCACTGCAGGTGCTGACAGTCCAAGCCAGGCTGATCATGTAGGGCTGAAAGGTTTTCTTTGATGTTGCAGTAGCAATGTTATAACTATGTTTGAGCAGACAGGTATTGCTAAGTTCTTGCTTTCAAGATCCAATACCTGCCTGAAAATTTACCTTTTAGAAAGAAATTCAAGCATTTCTTCTCAGCCTAAGCCAGTTTAGAATGGATAGAATATAGAAAACCAGTGATTTTCACTCTAAAATTCTTTTCACAAGCAAAACCATTGTATATTCTGGATCCAGATGTGTGAATATACATGTTGCACCGGATAATTTTTTAAAGAAAAATCTTATAGAAAAGATGAGCTAAAGATATGTGGTTCATTCTTTCATATTTCATACCAATTAAAACTAATTTTATATATGCAAATAAAAAATGTCACAGGTGTGCTTAATTTTCAGGTATTAAAAAAAACCCCCAAAACCTCTCTGGGGATAAAAATATCTTATGCACACTGTTCCTGATATAAGAAAAATCTTCCCGAGCACAGAACAAACATGCCACAGGGGGTGCTCAGCAGCGTTACAATTGAGTGCCCTGGGTGGTCATCTGCAAAAGT
>VYZQ01011110.1:1010-12358 GCA_013400655.1 Mystacornis crossleyi
AAGGGAAGGGAAGGGAAGGGAAGGGAAGGGAAGGCCTGGCTGGAATGAATTTTCCATTTTCTTATTCATTAATTGACTTTCTCTTCCATGAGACATTCGAGGGCAATTATTGGTGACAGCTACACTTGAAATGAATTGGCAGCTCAGCTCAAAGTGAAAAGTCCATCCCTGCTTCCTGGGAACACTTGGGTTTCCCTCAGCTAAAAATACAGGATTTTTTCCTCTTGTTCCTCTTTTCCCATCAGCACCCCTGTGGTTTATTTGCTGTAGGAACAACTAAACTACTACAGATTGTTGTCACTGCTGGGGAGTTGGAATTCTTTCATCTTGGGAGTGATTTGAACCCTCCAGCTGCTGACACATCCAGGCAGAGCTCTGCAGGAGCTCGGGAGTTTCCTCCAGACACATCCGATAACAGAGACAGGGAAATGCCCTTCCTGAATACAAGGAACCATCACATATCCCTAAAAATATCTCAGAATACTGGAATTCCCTCTACACATCATCCATGTGAGTACTTAGCCAGGAAGAACGCTCTGTCCAAAGGAAACAGCAGAAATGATGTTTAATTTTAGCCAGATCAGGACTGATCGGAGCCTCCTGTGCTCCCGAGTTTCTGTGTTCCATGTATGGGACATTGACACCACCCCTGGCATTTCCCACCTCACAGATCCCCCAAGCAGAGGCAGGGAAAAAGGAATCCTGGATCAGTGCTTTGATCCCACTCCCTGTCCTGCCTCCACTGATGTCCTGCTAATCCCTGCAGGGCAGAGCTCAGAGCTCAGCTCAGTTTAGTTCAGAGGAATCTCTCCAACCCTTAGAAAACCAGGTTATTTTCCAATACTTTTACAAATCCTGGGAAATCAGGTCAACAACCCCATGTTAAATATTCCAGCTTGGGCTAGCTGTGTTTGTTTCTGCCATGTTTTAGCAGCCAGCTTTTCATGAAATAGAAAAAAAAAAATTATTCTTTTCCTTTCATTTTTCACAGGCTGGATTTAAGAAGCCCAAACCATCTTTGCTTTTCTGCTCTTTATTAAAGTTCTCACAGGACCTCTTTGTAGATGAAGGGAATTTTAAACTGGAGACTGCTTTGTTCCACTGAATTTTGATATTTCCTGATGTTTTTCGCCCAGCTGGGACATCTTCCAGGCAGAAGCCCTGGATTTACTAATGGCGTAAAACTCTCCATAATTTCCACAGTGGATCTGAAGGGAAATGCAGATTTTGGACCTTTTGGGGGTCTCATATCCAGCTTTAAAAATCCGATTCCATGTTTGTTCAACAGCAATATACTTCCAGGGTTTTATGAAGCCATAAAAACACTCGAACTGCTCCCATTTATGGCCAGGGTTTAATTTACTGGGGGAGGTTTCCTCTCTAATGGGGCAGTGCCAGTGATTGGAGTTATATTAGCTGGAAACAGCACAGCTCCATTTGCAGAATTCCCATCAATAATTCCTGGGCAGGGTTGGGAGGGGCAGGGCAAGGACAGGAGGGGAGGGATGGCAGGAATCAGGAAACAAAGGCCATGAATGCTTCACAAATGAGGAATTCAGGGAAGCTCTGATTGCAGGTGGGATCAAAATCCCATTTTCCTCCTTAATTTGAGCTGGAAGCACAGCTCATGCTCCCTCCCTGCAAAGGCGCAAATGCATCCATGGAAAAAGCTGTCTCGCAGAGGATTCCCAGGCATCCAGACAGGCCCTGGGCTCCCTGGAAGCTTCAGAGCAATAAATGAAATGTTGGAGTGATTTACATCTCAGGAGATCTTTGGGAGCAAAAGCAGGGAGAGAAGAGCCATGCCCAGATTCAGGATTCCTGAGCCAGGCTGGGAAGAGGCTGGCATGGGGCCGGGATTGGGCTGGCATGGGGCTGGGATGGGGCTGGGAAGGGGCTGGGAAGGGGCTGGGAAGGGTTTGGGGTGTCCCAGCAGGAAAAGAGGGGATGTAACACCATGAAAACCCCAAACCAGAGGGAACAGCACCTTTTCCATCCCTCCTGCACCCAGAGCTGAAATCCCTGGGAGCTGAGTGGGGCTCTCTGTCATCCATCACTGAGGATTTTCAGAAGAAAACAAATCAATTAATTAATTAATTAATTAAATAACACCAAGTCCTTTTTTCAACAGGATTATCAAATAAAGGCTGAGCCATTAAGGCAGGAGTGGAGGATGCTCCAGGATAACGGAGAACTGGGATAGATCTGTTATTATTTACATTATTTCCATTATTGGCCGTGTGGCTGATGTGAGTTCAGAGCTCAAGTGCCACTTTTTGAACACCTAGAGGAGAAAATCCTGGTGCTGAGGGAGCAGCTCTCAGGCTGCAGCCACTCCAGAAGCTCCCAGAACTGTTTAACCCAGGAAAAGAAAGTCTTGGAGTCAACACAGTGGCTCTTTAAAACACACTGGGCGAGTAAATAACAACAAAAAGAATATTTAAGTTAGAGGATAATGCTACAATCATGTCAAAGTGGCCATAAATAAATTTAGACTGAAAAAAACCCCAAACCCACTATGGAATTATATCCTGGAATGACTTTCCAAACAGCACGGCAGGGGCAAGAGACTGAAATTATTTTAAGGTGAAAAGAATGGAGGAAAGCTTGTAAAGCAGGCTTCGGTCAGCCCAGGGGAACGAACGGGGCTGGAGCTGTCTGTGACCCACCTTGGTGCTGGAACAGGGCAGAGGGAGCGCAGGAGCTGGCCTTGTTCCCTGCTGATTGTGTTTGTTTGTTCCTGGGATATTCTGGGTTGTACACACGGCAAACCTGACAAATATTCCTGTAGGCCTGCCTGCTCTGCTTGTACAGCACAGCTCCTGTAATGGAAAGAGGATTTATTTCCAAAGGCTTCATGTCCAAATTGGAATTAGACAAGGACTCGTGGGTTGTACCCACTTTGTTCAGCTTTTCGGTAGCCAGCATTGCTGCTTCGGCTTTCCTTGCTCAGGGAAAAGAGGGATCTGTTTGCTGTTCCCACACATTCCCGGCCTTAATTCTTTCCC
Organism: Mystacornis crossleyi; assembly: GCA_013400655.1. NCBI lineage: Eukaryota > Metazoa > Chordata > Aves > Passeriformes > Timaliidae > Mystacornis > Mystacornis crossleyi. Next base: position 4,019 of record VYZQ01011110.1, read on the forward strand.
AGCACAATCCTGTTCTGCTGTGAGCACCACAAGGGCATTTCCTTGGTGTTCTCAGGCAGTTTATAGGGGATGGAATTAGAGAAACCAATAAAATGATATATGCTGGTAACATTCCCCCCTGCTTTATTTCCTGGGCTGGATGGCAGGAAATTCCCATTTCACACGGAATGGGAAGATCAGTCAGAGCAACAGCAAGAGGAAAACAAATTCTCAACTTGGCTGCACCCAGGGCACAGCACCTGAATGAAATGTTCCTGGAAAAGCTGTTCCAAGTCATCAGGAAGTGCTGATATTCGGGGTGGGAGGATAAGAAAAATAAAGAAAAATAGGTTTAAATTCAAAAATGGGGACTCAATCACAAAACGGAAATTATTTCTTATTATGCCTCTTGTGTTGAAATAGAGAATAAAATAAGAGGAATAGAAAGAAGAGAGTAAAATGAAAGAACAATCCGAAAATCCTTGTCTGTGGTGTAGAAAGCAGAGGTCACAGCGGGATTTTGAGCAAATAAATTTCACCACCAGGACTTTGGAAAGGCCAAGAGAAGCCAACAGGACTATCCAGAGGAAAAAGGGTACTGGAAATGCCAAAGGATCATCCTAATTTAGGGAAAGAAATGCCCAACAAAAACAAATCCCATGTTCGCAGCTGCTTTTACTGGGGAAGGGGTCAGGGAGGCTCCTGCTCCTTTCTTTGGAAGGGGAAACATCAAAGGATCATTCCCATAATGAAGGAGATCCTGGAGTATCCAAAGGTATTCATAAATCCCTCAGACAAGGGATGTTCTTCCCAGATACCTGAGGAATTTCACTGGGGACCTGCTGCTTTAATAACTGATGGGAAAGCTGGAATGTAAACAGGTGAAATCACCAACATGGTTCTCATTCTTAAAGAGGATCCAGTGTAAAGTTCAGGAAAATCCAGACTGGCAGCACATACATACCAGATAAATGTGATCTAAACGAGGATCTGTGATTAAATCAGGATAATGGGAGTCCATGGAGTTCTGTTGAGGGAAATGGTGCTTCAGAGCCTTTAGAGGAGTCCACAGACACTGGGATAAGGGAGATCCAGTTAATGAAGGATTTGCATTTCCAAAGGCATTCTACAAAGTCTTTCACCAAAAAGAGAAAAAGAAAAGGCATCTTGAGGAAGCGAAGCTGCCATGGAATGATAGGGAAGGTCTTCACATGGATTTCTCTGTTGAAAACAGAGAAACCACAGGTTGGGAATTAAATTGTCAATGTTCACAGAGTGGAAGGGATTGGAATTTGCTGAGGGATTGAAATTGGGGAAAAAATGTTAGAAATCCTTGCAGCAACAAGAGGCAGCAAACCCATCCACGGTGCAGGTTCCTGCTCCTCCTTTTTCCCTCCTTTCTTCTGCCAAAAAGGTGGGACAGGACTTGAACCAAACAGAGAGGAAAGGGCAGCAGACGGGATTAAATTGATTCACAAATATTTGAGTTTTTACTCCAAAAACAGCCACAAACACCAGGATTCTGCATCTGGGAAGTTGGATTAGGGAAGGGAGAGGTGGGATGGATCTCTACAAACCCATGGCATGAAGGGAATGCCAAACTCAGGAATAACTGGGATGACTGTTCATTTTCTCTTCCATTGCAAGGAAGGATGGAAGGAAGGAAGGAAGGAAGTTAGTTCTCCAGGTAATAGAGAAATTGCCCACAGGTGTCTGTTCCCCATGGAAAACCTTCCTGGCAAAACCCAGCTGAGACTGGGCAGGTTCTGCTGTGGAATTCCACCTTCACCTCAGCAGAGCCGGAGCTGCAGGGATGGTGCCAATGTCCTACCTATTCCTTCGCATCTATGGAACTCCTTCTAGAAGAGACAACCCTCCCCGCCAGCCCCTTCTGACACACTCAGGTCCTTGCAGGTGAGTATTGACAGCAGCTGCTGCCCCTCAGAGCAGGTTTTGTATCACCACTGGCAAAATTGGGTCTAGAATGACCCAAGGATTGGTACCACTGTGACCTCTCTGCTGTCTTTTGAAGGAAATGCCTCTAATCCAGCAAGCTGAGTTTAGTTAAACCAGAGCTGTGCATAGCAAGGGAGGGCGGTGTCTGCACAGAAACCAAAAAGGGAAATGCCCTCCCTTCCTGGCCACACTTTATTAGTTACAGCCAAGGCCTGAGGGTCTCCAGTAGATCCTTCAAACACAGATCCCTGCGTGGAAAAATCAGCTCAGAGATAACCCCTCCAATGGATACAACACCCTGCAAAGTGTCTTTAATGATTCCTGCAGTGTAGAGTTGAAAAAGGTTCAGACCAAGGCATTGCAATCAAATTCATTTCATCTCCTTTGAGGAAGAGTTGCCCAAACAAGCTCAGAGTCTCCAAGGAACAACAGGATACATCCCACCAGGAAAACTATTTCCATCAGCTGGGATGGGCTGAGCTTTATTGATTGAATCCTCTGTTCCAAATGTCCTGCCAAGTTCTTTTCTTGATTCCCAGCCTGGGTCCTACCCTGGTTCCTTCCCTCTCCCTGGGGTGCACTGGAGGCTGGGCAGGGAGAGGCGAGTTTGGCACTGAACATCTTAACTGAAATTGCGCTTAAAGCACAAATAACAACTTGGAAATAAAAGTTCAGCACTTGTTGCTCTCAGAGTTTTTGCTTTGTTGCAATCTTTCCTGAAATTTTAACTCTAGGCACTCTCAGGTCCTGCTTAGAGTGCAGTTCTCACCTAAGTATTGTAAGGATGCTCCCAACTTTTCCAGCTGCAGAGGGGTCCCAGGACATCACTCAGAGCTCTCTCTCCCTGCACTCCTCTCTTCCTGGAGCCCAAGCTGGCAGGGGCTGTTTCTCCCTTGTTTTGGAGACATTCTGTGGAGTGTGAAGGGTGTGGGATAGGAACACACCAAGGACCCTTCTCATTACCTGCAACAGGAGGAATTGGCCCCTTGAACCCCCTCTGGTTTCAGCCTCCCCCTGGCAGAACTCCAGAGCAGATCAATGGGAGCTCCTGTTCCAAATGCCTGGAATCATTAAAGATGGATCAGTGCCTGCTGACCATCTCATCCCTGTAACTCCTCCAAGAATTCCTAATGAGGGAGGATTTCCAAACCAAGACATAAATATCCTGTAGAAATTGGCCATTAAAGCCCTGGAGAAGAAACTGGTGATCAGGGCAACAATTCCCCTGGGGAGTTTCTTCCCTTATTTTGGAGTACTGGACATACTCCATGGTGTGTGAAGGATGTGGGATAGGAGCACGCCCAGGACCCTTCCCAACCAATACCTGGTTACCTGGGACAGGAGGAATTGGGCCCTTGAACCCCCTCTGGTTCCAGCCTCCCCCTGCCAGAACCCCAGAGCAGATCAATGCAAGCTCCTCTTCCAAATGCTGGGATCATTAAAGATGGATCAGTGTCTGCTTTTATCCCAAGAATTCCTAATGAGGGAGGATTTCCAAACCAAGACATAAATATCCCACAGAATTTGCCCATTAAAGCCCTGGAAGAGATCCTGGTGATCATGGCTGGGATTCCCCGCGGGAGACTGGGACACTTCTGGCAATTGCTGCCTCCAACCCAGCCCTGGAGTCTCCCAGAGGCAGATTTGGTTTTCTTTCATCATTAAGTATGGCCAGGTACAGAAGGAGACATCACAGCTTGTGGTGAACATGACAAGAACCTGTGCCAAGCCCCACACCACCAGGGCAAAGCACCAGGTGTCCCAATAATGCCTCAATTTCTACATAAACAACAAGGTTTGTGAGGAGCCTTTGCCGAGGGGGCCAACCCTCTTGCTGTCTGCACCCCAACCCCACCTCTTTCCTCCCCAAAATCCAAGATTTTTGTGGGATCTCCCCAGGCCAGGGATAAAAAGACTGGGGGGTGATCCTCAAATAGATAAACCTGGGATTAGTTGGTTATTTTACATCTCACAGGGCAATGATGGGATTACTCTTGGAAAAGTGCATTTAGTCAAGTGAAAAATTGAAGATAGAAGAGTGAGCAGCAATACAATTATTTGGAAGCTTGGGAAATGAGTTTTTATGAAACACAGAAGGAATTCAATACATTCTGACTATCAAAAAAAAAAATAGACGAGGCTGAAAAATGATTTGTTATGTGATGTGTAAACAGGCTCGGAGGGAAGGACGTGGGAATATGCTCTGTGAGGCACCAGGGAAGTGACCAGCAGTGGGTGGTGAAGCAGCACAAAATCAAATTAAAAATAAAAGTATAAAAACTGGGAAAGGCTCCTTAAGGGCGTCAAGTGCAGACCCCACCTCATCCCATTAAATCCAGATGTTTGCAGGATGTTTGATTAAACGCAAATTATCGGGCTCAATCCACATATAACAGGGAAGAAACATCTCAGTCGATAAAATCGGGTTTAATATCAAAATGGTTCTTTCAGGCCCAAAGTTCTGTGTAAGTGTCATCAAGGAATGCTGACACAGCTCATTCCAGCAGGCAGCACTTGGAAAATGCCAGGACTGGGGAATGGCCCTCGGTGACACTGGCTCCGTCCTCTCAGGAGCTGGTCTTCAATGAGATCATGGAGTCACATAGTCATGGAATGCTTTGGGTGGGAAGGGACCTTCAGGACCATCTCGTTCCACCCCCACCACGGGCAGGGACACCTTCCAGTATCCCAAGCTGCTCCAAGCCGTGTCCAGCCTGGCCTTGGACACTGCCAGGGATCCAGGGGCAGCCACAGCTTCTCTGGGCACCCTGTGCCAGGGCCTCCCCACCCTCCTAGGGAGCAATTCCTTCCCAATATCCCATCCATCCCTGCCCTCTGGCAGTGGGAAGCCATTCCCTGTGTCCTGTCCTTCCATCCCTTGTCCCCAGTCCCTCTCCAGCTCTCCTGGAGCCCCTTTAGGCCCTGGCAGGGGCTCTGAGGTCTCCCTGGAGCCTTCTCCTTTCCGGCTGAACACCCCCAGCTCTCCCAGAGATGATGATCCTGGTGCTAAAGACATGAAAAGATGAGAGGTTGTTCTTTTTTTTGAGCCTTTTGAGGCCTCATGTGCCCAGAGGTTTCCTGCCTTCCTCCCTCCAGTGGCTCTGCCACCTCCTCTCTGTCCCTGTCAAGCCATTCCCTGTGTCCTGTCACTTCATCCTGTGGCCCAAGTCCCTCTCCACCTTTCGTGTAGGTTCCTGGAAAGCCACACTTCTAAGCCTTAACCCTAAGCCTAAGCCTAAGCGTAAGCGTAAGCGTAAGCCTAAACTGATCTCAGTGTTTTCCTTTCCCACACTGGAGCTTTTTCCCTGGATCTGGTTTCTCGTCTCTGAGGGCAGTGCCAGCTTTGGTGCCCCTGGAATGAACCAAGCTGGTGCCACTTAAAATCTGCCACTGCCTTTTCTCCTGGCAGCACCCCAGGCTCTGCCAGGAGAGTGAAAATTGACTTTTTTACCTTCTGTTTGATCTTCTTTGGGATCTGAGTGTTAAAAGAGAGTTCATTTTTAATTAAATACTGTGGAATGACATGAACCCAGAAACAAATTGGGTGTGGCTGCTGGGAATAAATTTCCCAGCATTCCTGCTGCAGAAGATTTCTTTCCATTTGGTTGAAGCATCCAAAAATATTTCTCAGGAGCCAGTTCAACCTGATTTTTTTTTTTCCCCTCCCTATCTTGCAAGAGCTGAAGAATTTCATCCCCTGTGCAGCATAGGTCGGAGGGGAGAGTGAGAATCCCCACCTCCACCACCACAAGTGGTGAATAAACCCCTGGATTTCATCCCATGGAAATACTGCACTATAAAAGAGAAATGTAACTTTATAATCAGTGAGTCACAGGCAATTCCTGAGGAAGGAAATATTTCTTCCAGCTGAAAATATTCTCTCCTGCCAGAGCCTTTGGCTTTGTGGGAAGAACCCTTGATCTGAGCTTTAGCCTCCCTCACTCACTGGATCAAGTTAAATAATGCTGAGGGGCTCAGCCTTGGATTCCTCATTCCAAAACAGCCAATTTTTCCCAAAACAGCCGGTTTTTCCAAAACAGCCATTTTTTTCCAAAACAGCCAATTTTTCCCCAAACAGCCACTCTGGGAGGTCTCAGAAGCCGCCTTAAGAAGGGATTTCCCATTATCTGTGTACTGGAACTCATTTCATTGCCAAAACAGGACAAACTCCCTCATGGAGCAAAGGCAGGTGGTCTCCAGAGGCAGAATTCCAGGAGAACTGGCTAAATCCATGTGTGCCTGGGTGTGAGACACTGCAGAGATAAGTGAGTGGAAGATGTTTAAAGCAGAAGGTGACTTTCATTGAAAAAAGCTTCATAGAAGTGTTTGGGCACTTTTGGTGGCATCGCTGGGGTGTCCTGAGCAGAGCCAGCAGTGGCACTCACTGATCCTTGTGGAAAGGATCCTTCCAGCTCAGGAGATCCTGTGACTCTGTGAGACAGCTGATCCCTGAGCATCCCCTGGGATCCTTGCAGCAGGGGCAGGAGCTGAGTGTGGCCCTTCCTGGCACCAACCCCCCACCACAACCCCAGAATTCCCTCCCTGCTCACTCACCAAGCCCTGCATAAGTGAGGCTGCAGAGTCCCTTGGGATTTTTTCCTCATTAATTCCACGGAAAGGATTCACCTGGGACAACCCACGATGAGCTGTCTGGCTCCTTACTGGCTTTATTCTGCATGGAGAGCAGCAGCCTGGGAAGGGCAGGATAATCAGCTTGGGGTTTGATATCTGTTTTCAGGGGATGTGAATCCTTCCCTAAATCCCCTGAGGCTCTCCCCTTCCTCTGCAAGGCAGGACCCACCCAGCCACACGTGCTCTGGAAACAGAGATCCCTAAAAACCTGTCAGTGCTAAAGAAAGCCAGGGCAGAGAGCCAAAGTGCAACCCCAAAAATCAGATTATTTTTACTTCAATCCTTTTTGTGTGCATCATTTCCCCCCTATAAACTAGAAGTGTTTTATTGATTCCTCCCTCAGATGCATTGTTCAGAAAAATTCACTGAATTCGGGGAAGAAAGGTTGGGTGGGGAAGCACAAGAGCAAAAGCTGGCAAGAAATTAATAATTCTGTACTCAATGCTGTCTGCAGTAAATAATGCATGGAGCCACACACTGAACGATGAGACCCAATGAAATATTGAAGAGCTGCTCTTCCAGGAGCAAGTCTATTCCGAGCCTGGAATGAGCAGGATCTGCCTCGGGAGCAGGAATGATCCTGTATTTAAGGCTGGATTAGAATGCACACACACAGCAGGGCTAAATGAAGATTTTCCAGGCAGCTCAACTCTGACACCTCTTAATTTCTGACTGCTTGACTTTGTGACCTTGGAAATGGTTTAAGGAAATGTTACTGGGCTTTTTAAACTTTTTTTCTGGCTGCTATTTCTGTGCTTTGTTTCAATTTTTGGAGGAGGCATCAGAGCCCTGTTTTACAGGTGGGAGCAGAGGCATGAAATCCCTGGCTGGTAGCTGAAGGACAGCTCAAAAGCTTGAGGAAAATACAAAAAATTGGAAAGGCATTGACGTGGAAAAGCGATGGTATTCTTTGTTTTTATAGACAACTTCTCTGTCCACCCTTGACAAACAGAGGCTTAAAAGCCACCAGAACCATGGCACAGAACCTCCTTAAATTCTTAATCACATCTGCACTTATTTTCTTATAAGTGCAATTTTCTTGTATTTTCTTTAATTTGTGTTAAATAAACACATATCTCCCACTTCCACCAGCACACAAAGCCTGACAGGCCAGGGGATGGAATTTTTTTCCTGGCAGTTCTGTTGGGCTTCAGGATGTGCTCGTTTTTAAAACCAGAGAAGGCTCCTGGTTGTTTGGGGTTGTAGAACTCCCACAGCGCTTGGGCTCAGTAATAATATGAATATAATTTGTCTGAATAACCAGCCCCTTCTCCTACCTGCACCTTCCCAGGTGATAAATGCTCGTACATGGCTCAGAGATTGCTCTTCATTTTTTCAGATAAATAAAGGTTTATGAGGAAACATCAGTTTTACATGAAAAACTGTGTTTTCCCTGGAATTTGTGTCATTATTGTGTTTGCAGCTCAGCTCTGCATTCAGGCCCTGCTTTCCCACACCAGGGTCCATCATTCATCCTCCCACACACAAAACAAAATTTCTCTGTCGTCTCTAGGTCTGCTCCACCCTCCCTTCTGCATTTTCCTTCTTTCTCCTTCATGTCCTTACTCATCTCCCAGTTTTTACCTCATTCTCCAGTGCTTCCCTTCTCCCCATTCTTATGTGTGCAAGCCCACGATGCTGAATCCTAGGACATGCTTCCATCACCCCTTGGCTGTCACCTCATCCCACGTGGAAACCTCTGGGATGGAGCAGCATTGCTGTGAGGACCTTTGGCTGCATCCAAGGCATGTCAGAATCACGGAAAGGTTTGGG
>VYZQ01011111.1:0-14184 GCA_013400655.1 Mystacornis crossleyi
TGCGGCGGCGGCGGCGGCCCGAGCCGGGCGGGGGAACCGGGGCAGCCGCCTCACTGCGGAGCGAGGGGCTCCGCTCCCCGCCCCGCCCTGCCCTGCCCTACCCTGCCCTGCCCTGCCCTGCCCGGGCACACCGGCTCCTGGGGCAGCAGCCGGCCGCGCCTCGCTCGCCTGTCCGGGGCGAGGGGAAGGTAAGAACGGGAAGGGGCGACGGCGCGGCGCTCCTGGCACGGGGCGGCGGCGGGATCCCCGCAGCGCCCGGGCACGGGTGTCTGCCCCCGGGGTGGGTGTCTCCCCCTGGGAACGGGGATCTCCTCCCGGGATGGGTGCCTCCCCCTGGGAACGGGGGTCTCCCCCCGGGATGAGTGTCTCACCCCCGGGTACGGCTCCGGGGGGCGGGAGGGCAGCGGCGCCGCATCCCAGAGGCGCGTTTGCTGCCACCTTCGCCTCCGGCAACCCTAGCCCCTTCCCCAGCGCAGGCACTGCGGTCCTGATGGGAATGCTGCTTGCTAATGTAATCACGTATTCTGCCCTTTTTGCTCACTTGCTCTCAGAACGGATATAAATCCTCTCTGGGCCTTTGTCTGCCGAAAGTTAGACGCAATTTGATGCCTGACCATGAGGATATGACTGCTGGGGGGAAAAGAAACTGGGAAAAAAGCCCCGCTGTGGTGCGGTATGCAAGGTGTGCTAGTGAATGCTATCACCTGGAGAGTTTGTACTAAAAAAGAACAGAAAGGGTCCTGTCAAACACCACCTGGAGTGTCACCTCAGTTTTATCCCCATTTTTGAAAGCGACTGATATTATGCCCACATAACTGTCCCACCGACAATGTCAAACTTGTCCGATTTATTTCATCGCTTGCTGACACACCAGCTCCTTTCTGCTTTAAACCGTGGTTGTCCCTTCTTTCTCCCTGAGCTTTGTTTTATTGACTAGACCAAAACATCTTCCATCAGCCTGAACAGGGCAGTAACAAATAAAAGTGTCAGAACAAAAGAAGGCTTTGCTAAAACGAAGGAATTGCAAGTAGGAATCAACAGAAAGTCAGGGACTAGAGAAATGGGTGAAAATACTTTTGGGAAGAAAAGGATGGTATGTTATTTGGCTGAGCTACATCTTTCTGCCTGGATGTATGGCAAAGAAGGGGAAAAAATTAAATTTGTCAGCCCTCTCGCCTTCCTACTTCTATGTGTAGACATGACCTGCTCTTATTTTGCACTGAAAAAAATTATGAGATTTTGAAGCATCTGACAGTCCTGGGACCTCAGCAAATCTCTACTGTAATAATATATGGAAGCATAATTCCTGGATGTAGGTACAGGTCAAAGGAAAACGCTCATCAGAGTTCTGAACTTCTGCATAGCCTTGGCTGTGCAAATTGTGGTGTATCTCTCACATTTTTAATCTGGTGGACTAAAGGTGTTTGATAAGGAATCCCTTCCTGACATCCATTGCTTAGGCTAGTGGTTGAAAACTGATTATATTGCTAAAATCAGTGAGGTACACTAGTATGACCAGCTGGCACATCTCAGCTTACACTATTAATTGTTGAGTAAATGTAGGCTAAACAGTATGGCATAATTCTGACCTGTTTAGCCTTTCAGTTCATGCAGTCGATCTGCTGCTTTTGCAAAAACAGCTCATCCTGACAAATTCTTCGGGATATTGTGTGGGATAGAAGCAAGCTAAAAGGGCTCAGTCTGCTGCTGGCAGACCACCCTCCTTTCTCAGTGTGGAAACCATACTGAAGGATGTCACTCACTGATAGTTACTAGGTATGGACGAAAATGTACCTCTGTTGCTCTGAAATATTTCTCTGAAGATGGAAGGAATTAAATGGAGCTGATTAAAAAAGAACAAGAATTTTTTTTTAAAAGCCATGTTAATCCAAACACATCAATAGCTGTTTCTTTAGGCAGACTTGAATTTGAGAAGGGTTAAGCTATGTGTAACACTTGATGGCAAGGAAGTGACATTTCTTCTCCACTCTTGCTTTCCTTAGGGGGGATATGAATGGGGAAGCAGAGTGGGTAACTCCGGGTTGGCTTTCCTCTCAGTGGCGAACAGTGGTGTTTTATTGGTAAGTTTACTTGGGACTAGTAATTTCTTAGCATTTTCCCAGGCCAGGGAAAGGAGTCCCCAGGTTCATGGTTCTTGGTTAAGGTACCACCCATGCTCTGGGCAGTTTGCATGGAGTCGTGTACTATTTCACGTTGGACTGAAGTCCAAGTCAACAACTGGTTGTAAACCATTCATATATTGTGCCTACTGAAGTCTTAGGGTAGCACAGAATTTGGCTCAGCCTGTGTAGGGAAGGAAAAAAAAAGTGATTTTTATGCCAGTGGTGAAATTCTTACTGACATCAGCAGGGGAATGATTTGCTCTTCCCTATGACTGCAGTCAGAAATGAATGCCTGATTGGCAGCCTCCAAGGAGCTCTGTTTTCTGAAACATCACACAAAAGGAAATATTATGTGTAACTGTGTTTCAATTGTTTCTTGAGTTGATGTTAGTGTGAATAAGTTGTGCAGTCATTTCAAAGAAATGCTGTTATTTTAGTTCTATTACAGTGGTATTTTTATTTACATCATGGTACAAACTGTTCTAAAACAAAGTTTCTTAAAGAAAGACTCTAGTAATTAGTTCACTGGTATTAAAGAAGGGCATAAACCTGTAAGAATTTAGTAACTATTTAAAGGAAACACTTTTCATTAAGGAAAAGCTGGAAGATTATTATGCTAATAACAGTCCGGATGGTGCTGTTCCATGTAGAATGCCCATAGATATTACTGGAAGACTTGTGCTAAATCAGCACTAGTTTTAGGTAGTGGATTGTGAAAAAATGATATGCTGCCCAGCAGGATCTTAATCCTTCTGCATTCACTTAGGCAAACTTTGTTTTGGAATGCTTTTGAAATCTGTTCCAATTTTCAGCAGGAGTCATGCCTAAATAATATTACTGGATCAGCCTTCAAAATGTAAGGGCAAGAGAATTTAAATATGTTAAGACAGATCTTCTCTTAATCCTGCAGTTTAGCGTGTGGGTTAGGAAAGAGATGTGGCTTTAGCTCGAGGCTTCTTGTCTTAGTCCATGTGAACCAATTTCTCCACTTGTTCTTGTACTGTTTTGTTTTCAGGGGCAGCTCTGTGGCTTAGACCAGGCTGCTGCAAGGATGGGGCCGCTGGAAGCAGGAGGTGAGGAAAATCAGACAGATGAAATGAAAATGGAGCTGTTCACTAAACTGTACTTGACAAGATACACCACACCGCTCAATGAATTGGCTCTGGACCCTAAACCAGAACTGAAGGACAGCACAACGCTTGTTGAAGTGCAAATAATTCTCATCTTTGCTTACTGCTCCATCATCCTGCTGGGGGTGATTGGAAACTCCCTCGTGATCCACGTGATCATCAAATTCAAGAGCATGCGCACAGTGACTAACTTCTTCATTGCCAACCTGGCAGTGGCTGACCTGCTGGTGAATACACTGTGCCTGCCCTTCACTTTGGTTTATACGCTCTTGGGCGAATGGAAACTGGGCCCGGTCTTGTGCCACCTGGTGCCTTATGCCCAGGCCTTGGCCGTTCACGTGTCTACTGTTACACTGACTGTGATCGCTCTGGATCGTCACCGCTGCATCGTCTACCACTTGGAAAGCAAAATCTCTAAGCGGATCAGCTTCCTGATTATAGGAGTTGCCTGGGCAGTCAGTGCCCTGCTGGCAAGTCCTCTGGCCATCTTCCGTGAGTACTCGTTGATTGAGATCATTCCTGACTTCAAGATTGTGGTCTGCTCTGAGAAGTGGCCAGGGGAGGGGCAGCTCAACTATGGCACCATCTACAGCATCTCCATGCTCCTGATCCAGTATGTGCTGCCTCTGGCAGTCATCTCCTATGCTTACATCCGTATTTGGACCAAGCTCAAGAACCATGTCAGCCCTGGGGCGGGGAATGACCACTATCACCACCGACGCCGGAAAACCACCAAGATGCTGGTGTGCGTGGTTGTGGTGTTTGCTGTCAGCTGGCTGCCCTTTCACACCTTCCAGCTGGTCAGTGACATTGACAGTCAGGTGTTAGACCTGAAAGAGTACAAACTTATCTACACGGTGTTTCATGTCATTGCCATGTGCTCTACGTTTGCTAACCCCCTTCTCTATGGCTGGATGAACAACAACTACAGGACGGCCTTCCTCACGGCCTTCCAGTGTGAACAGCGGCTGGACTCCATCCACCCCGAAGTATCAGCAGCTTTCAAAGCCAGGAAGAAACTAGAAGCAAAGAGGATTCAATTCCCTGGGGACTCTTTCACACAACCTACCAATGTCTAAGATGTCCGACTTTAAAGAAGAAATGAGTATGTTGTGGACAAAGGGATGAATCCATTTTGGTACATGCATTTTTAATGCATAGATTTGTTCATAAATGGTGAAAGAACAGTAGCAGGAAAGTCAAGGCAGGTATTACGATTTGAGGGGAGTTGATTGACATCAGAGTATGTAACGATACAACTGCATGGAAATGAAAGGGAGAGGCCTTGTTTATGGCTGTCTCTAACAGGGTAAATACCCTTCCATCCCTCCCATATCTTCTTAACAAGTGTAAATGACAAGGGCAGGGTTTGCTGGTTTTGCTGGAGGAAGGCAAACAGATGATTTGTAGCACAGGAATACTGGTGGTGGGTGCGGGTAGTTTTTATCTTGGATGTGGAGATTAGGGAGTGCAGAAGTCGGTCAGGAGAAAGAAGCCTGTCTGGTGGGGGAATTGGCTGTGCTGGTTAAATCTCAAACTTTTCAGGCCCCTTCTCTCCCACAGGGATCTTTTGCAAAGACAAGGGAATTAGGAAGAGAAATATGTTACTTTTTTTTTTTGACTTGTGCTAGACTATTTCAAACCAGAGCATTTGAAATAGGTTAGGTGGTGAAAACAGAAAAGAAAAAAGAAAAACCAAACCCACCCAAATACCGAATTCAGTGAGAGGAAATGTCAGGTTTCTACATAAAATGAAATGTGCGTTTTGGCCAATCAAATGGGGTAAAAAGTCATCCCTTAAGAACTGTCAGTTGTTATGCTGGTGAGAAAATCATGAGCCTGTGACTTGATCAGTCATTCACTGCAGATTCCTGCCTTTCATTCTGCTTGGGAACAGCTCAAAAATGCAGTGCTTTAAAGTGGCATTTGAGGGCAAGGAATGCAGGTTCAGGTCTTCTGTGAGCACTTAATAAACTGCTAATATTTTCATTTTCAGGACTTCCTTAAATGTCTAATGTGTTATTAACTCCACAGGCTTTGCATTGTTGCTGCTTCTGCCTGGATAATAAAACAGCAGATAATTTTGATCCTCTGGAAAGGCTGCTAGATGGTAAAGTGCTTTTCCTTATTGTGGTTTTATGTCACATACTCATCTCGTCTAGGAGCTTTTTCCATCTTTAGCCTTTGTAAAAATTAAGAACATCTGAATGACTGTAACCTAATAACAGTATGCTATGTTTATGTGATAACTTATCAGTTATTCTGCATGCCATAGTTAATAGTTAAATTCCTTTTTTGCTCAGGTATAAAATTTTAATCTGTTTACCGTGTTGTGCACAGCAATGTTCAACTCTTCTATATCTTTGTTCAGCCTCTTTGAACTCATTAAAGAGATGAAGAAAATTTCAATCCATGTTTGTTCCAAACTGCCCTGTTGCTTATCTAGAATAAAAACAAGTGTGATACTTTCACTTGGAGCCTAGTTTGACAGCTACATTTCAGCAGCCTCACTTTTTCTTTCCATTTTTTGTTGTTCATAAATTCATTGTGTTCTCTCTTAAAACCCAAGAAAGCTCCAGTGCTGAAATGTTTGCTAGGTAATGAATAGTATCAGGTCTTTATCTAAAGTGGAGAAATTTAGAGTATTCAGTATTTGGCACCATCCTTTAAAGATTCATGAAATCATTTGGACTTGGATTTTCTTGAGCAGAAAAGGGAGATCTGGAAAATTAGTTAGTGTTTACTTGAGCAGGAAAAGGTATCCATCATTCTTAAACAGTTTTACAAAAATAGATTAATTCTCCACCATGTTCAGGACATGATATTGCCCACAAGTTATTTTTGTCTGACTATTAATAGTATCCAAAATGTAAGCTCAAAACTCTTACGGGTGAGGAAGGATTATAGAAGTGTGCAATTATTATGGACATCAATCACATGTATCGCTTGACTCTGAACCCTTCATCAGAAGTGTTTTTACTACAAATAGCCTCCTTTATTTAAAACGCAAATGATTTAAAAGTTCTGTTTAAACTCCTTTAAGCCTGTTAGAGTGTGGTATATAGACAGTTTTGAAGTAACCATGACAGTGTGTGCAAAATCTACAATTGCCAGACTAATTCTCTGTAATTTTAAGTCTGCTTTACATCATCCTGTATAAAAGCAATTAATTACAAATCATCTTTCCGTTTATTTCATGGAATCTTTTTTTTATGGCTTCCTGAGCTTTCTCTGCAGCCATCATGCTGAGCCAGGACTGGTGAACTGATTTGCTGCATTGCTTTCCTCTCTGCCTTGTGGAGGTGGTGCCCTGGTCAGTGCTGGCTTAAGGGTACCAAACCTGTGCCCAGTGTCCCACTGCAAGGTGTGGATTTTCCCAGGGCACTTGAAGAGGGGATGTGGAAGAGGCAGCCCTCACTCGTCCCTCTTGCATGGCTTAGTCACTCCTGGGACTTGGCTTCTGCACAAGCACAGCCACACACTTTAGTACCCATCATGTTTGTATAAAAACACGGCTTTTATTATCAAAAGGCAGTGATGTAGCAGCATTCCTTGGGTTTGCTCCAAATCCCAGCTGTCAGAAGGATCTGGAAACTCAGGATTCATCCCCATTTCCTTGTAAGGGAAAGTGAACCTGTAAGTAGTATCTAACCACTGGACTGAGGAGTCTGCAGGGGCCCCTCTGTTTTTGCCTGATATAAAAATCAGGATCCAGGTCTCCCCATTGACCTGTTACTGCTTTAATTATATTTTTAAGGCATTCTATTCTTTTCCTGTTGCTTAGGTGCAAGTTTTACACAAAGCCAAAGAATACCAGCCGCATTCACCCACTGAATAATTTGCTGGTAGGCAGCAGGGCACTCAAAAGCAAATATCATCACTGATTAAAGGCAAGAGTTTGAACGAACATACCTCAGTTCTCATCAGTGTGATCTAGTCAGCACACTGCAGCCTCTCCTGAGGCAGCAAAGGATGTGTTCTTAGTGCTGTTTTATGGTATATAAAATAATTAAACATTGAATATCTTGGTTTTATGGGCAGGAGATTATGACCTTTGCATGGCACATGGGTTCAGGGACAAAGGTATCAGAACAGATACAGAATTTAGGTTAGGCCTCCTCCCCCTTTCTCCATGAGTACATCCACTGTAAAGATACTGCAATACCTGCAGGACGAGTTCACTGGGAGTAGTGCCATGCTAATCTTGCTTTGGACTCTTATTTGGGGTTGGCTTATAGAAATGAGACCTATCCACCACATCGATGCCATGAGATGTGATCTAGGATCCTAGCTGGTCAGCACTCAGCTCTTGGCCTCTGTGGAAGAACGTTTTGATGCCTTGCAAATTTTACTGGCAGAAATGTACCTCCAGGCTTCGGTGGCAGCAGCGCCGTCCTGAAAGGTCCATAATTACATAGGTACAGCTGCAGCTCTGTGGTCTCCCAGCACTGGCTGGGCACCAGGCAGCCCAAGCCTGGAGGCAGAAGAGCTGCATTTATGCACTTTCCTGAGGCTGTCGTGCGTTTGCCTTGGAGGAGAACGTAGCGCTGTGCTGCTTCTGGACAAGTGTTAAAGTCACATTGCCTATTAAGGGTACAGCCCTAGGGCTGCAAGTAGAGAAGCAATCTGAGTGCGCTGCTGGGATTTTATGGGAAGCCAGTGAAGATGGGGTTTTGGTATGTGGGGACAGTGCTGAACCCTCTCACTGAGCCCGGTGAGTAAACAGCCTTCACTGAGAGTTATGATCTCCACATAGAGCTGCAGCCTGTGACTGAACAGAAAGTACACCATTGTTAATCTAAAAAAAAAAATGGATTTGAGGCCATAAGCAGTTAAAATAAAAGGACTAAGCCTTGACAGCAAATGGGTTTAATATGCATATCTATTTATGTATAAATTGTACGTCAGAGCTGTGCAAAAGTTGTTTTGCAGAATAAGTGTGTGGAAAGTAGTTGTCTGTCAGTATAACCCTGCCTTCTATAAAATGTGTAACGGACATACGTACCTTGTCAACATACTAATAAATCAGATAATACTAAGAGTAATAACTGAATGGAAAATACTATCTGCATTTTATCTGTCAGACCACAAAAAACCCCACTGAATTCACAGATTAGTATAATCCATTTCCTTGCTTCATAGTTTCTAAACTCTCTCCAGGATTTTCTTATACTAATCCAGATCTTGACCTTAAGCGTTGAATTTTGTCTTTGGATGCCTGAGTTATTTACCTAGTATTGTCATTATAAATGCCACTCCACAGTAGGGGAACTGCTTTGTGCCAAATTACAGGTTCTTTGCCCTAAAACACTATGAGATGTATGCAAATCCATGCAAGATTGGTTTTGCTAAAGACCTGTGTACTGCAGGACAAATGCTTATTTATGCAATCAGTAGTGATTTTCATATCTTGAACTGGCAGTCATTTTAAAAGGAAATTAATACAAGTGTCTGAGGAATGCTGAAGCTGGTAAAGCTGGAGAAGCATGAAGGTCAGAAGATGAGCTGCTGCTTCAAGAAGCAAGAAAGAAAGAGCAAGAATGGGGCTAGTGAAGATGTCATCGATTTATAGACTTTCATTCTTCCTTTGGTCTGGGCAGCGAGAGAAATGTGTAGAAATGAAACCAGGACAAATGAACATGGGACAGTGTTACCCAGGGAAACTGAGGAACTTTGACAAGAAATTCCCGTGATTGGTTGGTTGAGCCTTAAAACTCACATTGTGTTCTCAGGCAAGTAAACCTGGATGTGTACATTACTTCACCTAAATGCAATATAGCTGAACAGCTCTGTACTGATAAGGTATCAGAAGGAATGGATGTGTTATTAATTCTAGCCAGGATATGGGATGAATAATGTATACAAGCTCCTCATAAGCTCATTTCCAATAGGATATATGAAAAAATTGGTGCTTGCATTAAAATCTTTTCCCTTTCAGATGTCACTGACCTCCCATGGAAGGAAGATAGCTTAAACTCTAAAACTTAAAGACTGTGGAATTACACATCTGATGGATGGAGGCACAGTTTAGCTTGAAAGAATTATTATAATTTTTGTTTTGCTAATCTGCAGAGGAGAAAAAGGCTGCAGTTTGCCTCTTGGACCTGCAGCTGAATTTGCACCACCGGAGTTTATATGAAACAGACTTTTATTTGTACACTTCAAACCCCTCATTATCTACTAACTCTGCTATACATGGTATCTTTAACAGTAGAATTCATGCTTACACATTTATTGGGTCAAACTATTTCTATCCTTTCAAGTTTGCATAGAAAAAGAGAAGTTTAGGTCAGTTTTCCTATTTATTAGCATCCTCCAAAATCAGTTATTTGTAGCCAACTGGATTTTAAAGTTTGCTGGCACTACTGTGGCTTATTAATTTATTCAAGGTAGCCAAGCTGGTGAAACAACTAGCCTTGCTCTCGTTGCCCTCTGTCTTGGGTCAAGCCCATCTCAGCAGAGCATGGCTACAGTTCCTCACCAAATGAAACCTGAGCTTTGGAGCTGAGGCAGAGACACCCTTTCGTGGTTTATTCTGAGGATTGCTCCCAGCAGCTGAGCTGGGGAAATATTTTTCAGGTTTTCAGTGCTTTGAATCTCAGTTTATGCCGCTGTGAGGACAACGCACGTTGCATTTGGCAGTGCTTCATCCTGCTTGCACTCTAAAGTGGCTACTTCACAGAGTGTAAGTGTGCAAGTGCCACATGTCTGCTGCCTCTCCAGCTCGGTGTAGCCCAGTTTCCAGAGCTCAAATAGAGCTGACAATAAGTGTTCATGGGCACCCTTGGACTGAGCACATGGAAGCTGCACACTGTCACAGGGAGAGTGAGGGCAGTGAGGCTGAGCTGATGACAGGGTGGCTGGTCAGTTCCCCTGAAGGACCTCATCCTTAGCCGTAGTTAAAACTTGCTCTCATACCTCCCACTCTCTCTAGCACTGATGTGGCCTGAGGCACCAAAAGCTGATGGCTGCTTCACATTAATATGTGAAGTGAGTGGTCGCTGACAGCCATTTCGGCAGTGCCTCCATCATTTCTTCTCCGTGCCTCCATCAGCTGTAGTACTCACACCAGAACTGAACTAGCCGGGAGATCCATGGGGAAAAATATTTTACAGATAAGTGTTAAAGTTCTTGTACTGACGAGAACACTGGCTGACGGGTGGTTTTGCAAAATATAAATACTTTGAGGCAGAGCTGGATGCAGCCATGGTGGAATGGGTGTGTGCAGCAGAAAACCTCTCCTCTGTCACTACAGCATGAGGCAAATGCTTGCACAGAACCACACAGAACTTGTGCAGGCCAACATGATGTGCAGGGATCAAGAAACCGCTTCCAGTTAACATTAATTCCTGCTTCTGTAGGTGGCAGGTGAAAATTTAGTGATAGGGATACACAGTTCATGGTCTTCAGTGTTGAGATCTGTCATGAGCCATATTAAGCCAGAGGAATGACTCCAAGGACAAGTAGAACTAAAAATTATGAAAGGGTTAAGCTATAATAAAGGCGGTCTCACTGGGCATAGCAAGTTTGCTTTCTTCGAAGTTAAAATTCCATGGTTATCTCAGTTAACCAGAATCAAAGGCAGAGAAAAGAGAGGAAGAGAACTCATTGCATTCAGAATCCCAATTTTATTTGCTTGTTTTCTTCTAATGGGGCAGAAAAAGGGTTTATATCCAGTTCAGTGTATAATGAATTACCAGGACATAAATTGAAATGAAAAATCATGCTCTCCATAATTGCTATTCAAAAGCCTAAGCTTGCAATATACCCTGAAAGTATGCTTTCTGATTTATCTATCCCATTCATCATCCTTTCCCTCTTAGAGCTTGTGCCTGTGCTATGAATTCTGATTTTAAACATCAGAACAAGCTGCCTTTCTGTCTCTTAAGTTAGCTGGAAACCCCAGTGGTGTGTTGTCTTATTCTTGATGAACTACTGTTTAGTATCTCTCATGATCTCTTCTTCTATCTTGGGCTATAAGAGCAAGTAGCAACTTCCTCTAACTTTACTTTGTATTTATGATTTAGCTGTTCCTGACAAACTCCTAGAACACTTCGTAATCTCATATGCATCTGTTGCATATGTACGATGCAGCTAATTTCTTGCTTCTCTGGCTTTCCTATGGTATAATATAGCTGTTCCAGTCCATTAAAAAAAAAAATCCAATTCATCATTTTTATTGCTCAGTTTGTTACTTCTCTAAGGTGATAATACAGGTGATACCAGAAATACATAATCACCATAATACAGGTGATACCAGAAAATTTTTCTCTCTCTCTCTATGCGATTGTATATATATGGAAATCTTGGTACTACTATAAAGGAAATAAAGTATTTGGCTGCATAATGCTTAAATCTTGATCTCTGCATAAAACCTCGAGCTACTTCAAATGACTATGCAAACCCCAGTAATTTAGCATTAATAAAGCAGTTAAGTCCTGCATGGGTGCTTGACAGGACAAGATGAAGCAGTCATGTGACTTGAAAAATAGTGAACTTTGGCTCAAGAAGGCATTTTGCTTACCTATTTTGTCCTGTTACACAGGAAGTTGCTAGTCCCTTCTGCTGGAAACACGTGCTCATAGTGTGGGCTCTGCTGCTGAAAGGGTAGGTTCCTGGTAAACAAAATACACAGAACTTTGTGTGTGATGCTGGCAGAATTACACAGTGTCCTTGAATACCTCTCCTTTCACGTTTGGTTGCCCATCTTCCCACCCAGTTTGCTACAGAAGAGATTTTCCTCTTGGGATCTACAAGTGACAATCCTTCATGGGCTGTTTACAGCCTTGTGTCTTCACAAATCCTAAACAAGTGACATTTAAACAGTGGAAAGGAGCCACCAGTGCAAACAGGACTACAGCTGCATCACAGCAAGCTTTCCTGTTTGAAACAAATCAAATGCTGACTTGCCAAAGAAGAACAGGTAAAATGGGGAAGGCCAGAGCACTGATGACTCTTTTTATTCTTGTGCTCATATGGTTTCAGATTAGAAACCATATTAATGTTTTTCTACTGAAGTTACACCTAACCACTAATAGTTGCTGAGATGAAAAACAGATTTAAGAGGTAAATTATTAGGACTTCTTTTTCCGGCACAAACAAACTGAAGTGCACTTCTAATCTTTGTACCAGTGTGATTCTTGGTGTTGGTGTCTGTACTGAACTCCTGCCAGCTGATGTACTTACTGCTGAACTTCTGCTCCAAAAAGAGCTAAAAGATAGGGAAAGGCAAATTTCAGTGGAAGATGATTTTGAACTTATGCTTCCAACTCCATTTTATTCCTTTGAAAATCTCCCCATAAGCCATTTCATGCCTTTACTTAGACGTGCCCTTAGCTCACATAACCTGCATGGGAGGATTGGCAGCACCTGACTGCAGTTTCCTTGGGCCTACCCTACCACTCCGACTGAAGGGCACTAAGTAGTGGGCCTTCATTTTACCTGAATAATTTGCAGCCCCGATTAAGCATAAATGCTCTCAGACACAGGCTGGACAACTCTTAGGATGAAAAGCTTGCAGACACTCTACTGTCCTTGATAAAGTCCTGGTTCACCCATGAGGATGCACCACGTGTGAATGATCAGGCCCTCAAGGGCCCTGTCTGTCTGCAGGTCTCCCTAAGACTAACATCTAGCAAAGCCTAGTTTGCCACACTTCTTTCCTTACTTTAGAGTCTACACCCTAGGATGTCAATGTAGAGTGGCTTTTACCAGTGTTACTTGGAAAAAAAATGGGTGCTCCTTTCTGTATCTCCACGGGCGTTTTAGAGACCATGTATTTGTCTGTAGCAGCTGTTCAGAATCTCACCACAATAACCCTCCTGAAAAGCAGGACAGGTGGGAAGGCCCTTCATGTAGCCAGGTTTTTAGGTCTGCCCCATTTCCTGGGGTGTTTCACTCATCACTCCTGGGTACTTCCCTCCTGGCTGTCAAGAGGTCAGGCTTAAGCATTCAGAAATAATTTTGGTAGCTTTAGTCTGTAACCTAGACTACTCTCATCCTTCCTTCCTACCTCCTCCCCGAGAAGGATGCTGCTGACTCTCATTTCCAAACAATCCTGCATCATCCTATCATGGAGAGAAAACAGGGAACTGGTTTCTTCAAAACACCATGAAACTGCTTTTGCAATTAAAAAAACCCAAAAAAACTAGCTCAGCACAGGGCAGCATTTGAAATTGGAGTTTATGAGTTAATTTTTTTTATGTCTGAAAGACATATACAGCCACATTGTTTTATCCTCTCAGAGACTGCTAAGAGCCTTTGCCTGATGCAGATTTCAGTTTCTCACTAGACACTTTTCAGAAGTAAAGAGGTGAAAGCCAACCCTGAGCACAATAAAGCAGCCTACTTTCTACATCCAGCTTTAGAGAAGGACAAAACCTACACAGGAAGAATTGCCTATTAGAGTTCAACAATTCATTGGTTTTTCATTTTCTATTAATACACGCAGCTTAATTGATTTTTAAGACAGTTAATTTTAAAAGTATGGTCCTAGGCAGTGTTCCCAGTATAGTTTTATAATGTGACTGCAGGACTGGTTAAAGGGAGGTGTAGGCTATTAAGGCACAGATGTGTTCCCATTGTTTATAATCTTGAAAACACTTAATGCAGACCCTGCTGGATCTGAACACTGTGGCACCTAGCAACTCAGGAGTACTTCAGTCCTAATGTACTTTGGCAGATATTTTGTTCAGGTGAACAGCACGCCACTTGAGGTCATGATTGGTTTGTAAATCCATGCTTAGGAGCTCTACTGAACTCTCTATAATTATACCAGGCCAAAATATTCTTTCTCATGGAAAAAACTAAATGTCTTATCTTATTTTACCCTGTTATTTTCTATATTTGTTACAAAATTATTAGTTTCCTAACACTAAGACTTGTCTATCCTTTTTCTTCTCTCTCTCTCTCGCCTTTTTTTTTTTTGTTCT
>VYZQ01011111.1:14322-32034 GCA_013400655.1 Mystacornis crossleyi
GTTCCCCTGAGAGATGCTTGATTTGGGTAGAACAATATTAAAAAAAGGAGAGAAAAAAGTCAGACGTTGGTAAATATATCTGAAAATGATGCAGTGAACCATTGGAAAAGAAGGAAAAGTGGTTTTCCTGCAGAAATTTGTATTACACACTTTTTTTTTTGCCATCACAAAATGTAGCTAAACACTCCCATTCCATGTTTTCCAAAACAAAGCAAAAACAGAACAGTAGGCATGTGAGCTGGTGACCAGATTCTCAGCTCCCATAAATTAGGTCAGTGTAGCTCCACTGCACATAGTAATACTCAGACCATTTTATCCCATGGTGGCACCAGCCTGAAGAACTCTCCCTTTCACCCACTCAATTTCAGATAGATGTAATAAAAAGAAATGCACTACATTAGCACTGTGACAAACTTTTTCATATGCCCTACTTTTATCTCTTAGGAGCTTTTTTTTGGATGGATTGTTGGTAAATGCAACTTGTGTCCTCCATCTGAAACCCCTTCTGAGGCAGGAGGGAGAATAGAGGAGAAAGGGGCATTGCAAGCCAGAGCAGCCGGGGCTGCTGGTCACAGCAGCTGCCAGCAGCAATGGGCACATGGGAAGAAAGGCTGGTGTGTAACTGCTGGTTGGATGCTCTTAGGTAGGAGATTGAAGTGGGGATGCCTGAAAATGGGATAACAAGAAGACGGGGGATTTTATTGCAAGAGAGCTCGAAATTACACAGCATGGGGATAGAAAGGAGAAGTTGAGGTCTTAGAGTGAGGAGGTTAAATTTTATAAAAGAACTGCTGTGTGAAATGGTAACAGAGTCAGGGATTAGAGCTGTAGGCCAGGGTAAGTAATAAAAAGAGCCTTTTTGCAGGCCTGTTAACCCCATATCTGTTAGGTGCCCTTCTGACTCAGCTAAGTGTTTGACTTGACAATCTATCATGGTGAGATCTACTGATCTCCATACTTCATAAGTATTGTTATGAAAACTGAAAAAAAGTTCAAGGGCATTTAATCACCTGAGCAAGAAGGTTTACTTGTCTTTGTGTTCTTTCTTTTAGTAAAAACAAAATTTTATTCTGCGTTTGTCCTAGAAGTCACAAGATTTGAGGAGATCCCAGGGAAAAAATACTTTCTCTGATTTTAAACCTGATGCACTTCCCTGTTTCTCCCCACTGCAAGATGAAACCATTTCAAATTTAGCAGCCCAGTGGACAGTCCAAATGAAGCCTGAAGCTCTTCATCAGCAGCCAGTTACCTTGGCTTGAGTTTCAGCAATCGAGTTGATGGCTGGCAGTTGCTCCTTCATCTGTTCTTGTTCCCATAGAAACAGAGAGAAAATAGTCAAACTTAGGTAAAGCTTTTTTTTTCTTGCTTTTTTCCCCTTCTTTTTCTGAAAGAAAGAACAGCAGCAAAGATGTTCATGAAGTGCTGCTTGTTTTCCGTGACCTGGGGCTCTTTTTCATTGGAACTGGCAGAAGGTAAGCAGCCAGATACAGAACCATAAAATTCTGTGGAAACTACAAGAGGTACAGGCTCAAATGATATAGAGATATTGAGATATTTTTTCAGAAAAGCATACAGACTATGAGTCACCAGCAGTAAAAGATCAGTAAGAGTTTACCAGATGAGAAAGTAAATAAAAAAGTATGAAAAAAACCACCTGTAAGTGTGAGTTCTCCTTGTAATTTAATAGTATTCATTGACTCTAGTGAGTAGGGAGCAGGCTGTATTGTTTGGGTTTCTTTCATTATTTCCTATGCAGACATAATCAAAACATTTGCTGAAATTGAATTCTTCCTTTTGTCTTAACCATTTTCTGTAAAACTACAGCCTGGTTGATTTGTGAGTGCTTGTGCTCACACATCTTTTGGGCAATATGGTGCTTTCACTTAACTCTCCTGAAATTGGTCTGGTTCTCTAATGGTGCAGAGGAGCCACAGTTAGCCCAATGAGTGTGTTTCACAGCACACATTCCTGTAAAAATAAGACAAATAAAAATAAGGCTTGGCATTTAAATGTGCCAAAAAGGAGAAGAACCTATCTCTCCCAGGATGGCATCCTCCCTCAAAACTGGTGGATTTTATCACTATGGTGTGTGCTGTGCAGCCCTTCAGAAGGACCTCCACAGTGTAGAGAGATGGGAAGAGAAGAACCATCTGAAGTTCAGCCAGGACATATGCAGGTTCCTTCACCCGGGCAAGGTCCTGCACCTGGGCAAAAATAACCCCCTGCACCAGTACAAGGGGCCACCCTGCTGGGAAGCAGCTCTGGAGACAAGGGACCAGCAACATACCCTTGTGGCCAAGAAGGCCGATGGTATCCTGGTGCATTAGAAAGAGCATTGCCAGCAGTGCAGGGGAGGTGATCCTGCCCCTGTGCTCAGCCCTGGTGAGGCCTCATCTGGAGTGCTGTGTCCAGTTCAAAGGAAACAATGGAGCCCTGAAGCAGGTCCAGCAGAGGGAACAAAGATGATAAAGGGATTGAGCATCTCTCTTGTGAGGAAAGGCTGAGGGATCTGGGCCTTTTCAGTGTCAAGAAGAGACAGCCAAGAGAGGACCTCATCAGTGTCTGTCAGTATGTGAAGGGAGGGTGTCAGAGGACAGATCCAGTCTCTGTTCAGTGGTGCTGAACAGTAGGACAAGAGGCAATGGACAGAAACTGATGCACAGGAAGTTTCACCTGAACATGAGGAAGAACTTCTTTACTCTGTTAGTGACCGTGCACTGGAATGGATGGTCCAGAGAGGTCATGGAGTCTCCCTCTCTGAGGATATTCAAAAACTGTCTGGACACAATCCTGTGCCATGTACTCTAGGATGACCCCTCTTGAGCAGGGAGAGTAGACCAGATGATCCACTGTCATCTCTTCCAGCCTTACCCGTTCTGTGGTCTTCCAGACAGACATATCACATATGAATGACAGTGCTCCATCTGTCTGATTCAGACTAATCACAGAATCCTCAGAAACATCCATCATCCCCAAAGGTTTTTGGTTCTCTTAGTGAGACATTACATGAGCAGCTGGACATCCATTGAAAGCCAGTTTCACAACATTTTTTGTGAGTTTTCATGGTGATTTAGAACCTTATACATGCAGACACTGATTCCTGTGGTCTTCATGCCTTAGCAGTCCTGACGTGGTACTTCTGCAGCAGGTGAGAGAGCTGGTGATTGTCACGGTAATAAAATGGCTACAGAAAACCAAACCATCTTGTCTGTTCTCATGAGAAATACCTATTTCCAATAACATTTTCACATTTTAATGTAGATAGGAGGGATTTCTTGATGGTTTTCATTAGTAAGGAACATTTTAGGATTTTACTTCAAGTGTATTTGCTAACAAGAGCACTTAGTTTTCTTTCATCATTTTCTTCCTTGCAGTGGAAGGCAGAAATTTTACATAAGAAGTCAAATAATGGTACATCCTGCCTCTCCTTAAAATCTGGTAGACAAAAATCTGCAATTTCAGTTTGAAACAGCTAAGAGAGTTAAAAAAATGAAATTTACCTATGGATTGATTGATTGATTGATTGATTTATAGGAGAGAGATGTACCCAGATTTTCTGCTTTACTATTCTTTTCTTCTTGGTGCCCTATACTCCAATTCATTCAGTTTCCCTCATAGCTGACTCAGAAATGTGAACTTTGAATGTGGACTCAATGTAACTTATTTTTATTCACAAGCTGAGACACAACCAAGGTAACAAGGCAAGCTCTTACCCCATCAATTATCTTGCCTATATTGGAGGTTGTACCTTTTGTATATAGAAGGTCAAACTGAAAATTACTTACAGAACATACGAGTTTCTTTTTTAGAGCATCAGAATGAATAGACAAGATTGAATCAAAGGTCTGTCTAACCCCAAAAGGCCAGAACAGGTGAATAATTGACAGAGAGAGAATAGTGACAGAGCAGACGTATAATGACAGCTCCCCCCAGTACATTCTGTTTTCTGGAGAGCTACACACACTTCACACTGGTAATCTATATTAAATAAATTCTTGAATGCAACAAAATTGTTGTATTTCAATTCCAACTTGTCCAAGTAAACCTGTCTTGCTTTTTATGCTTATTCAAGCACTTAATACTCCCTGGCCAGGGATTTCAAGGTTTAAATATGTGTTGCATGAAGGACTAATGCTTCTTGGGTTTCTTTGCATCTGAATAATTTTCATTATTTTTTGCTGTCTCCCTCAACAAACAAAGCTCATGAGCTTCACCATAAGAGTCTGGAATACCTTTGCCTTGTGCCCACTGATGAAAAGATCTACCAACCATTTGCTTACCTAAAGCTGCACTGTAGGAGAAATAGGGACTTAAACTTCAGCAAATCCTATTTAAACCAGAGGCTGAACTGTCTCCATTAATAAATGATGATTTGGGTGAAGATAAAACAACTACTAGAAAATCAATATTTAGTTATTATCCAAGGATACAGGGTGTTTTTATCTCTTTTCACATGAAATTACATAGTAATATATTCAGCATTTTGCTGATTGGCGTTTCATCAGCAAATAATTTCTTATAAAAGCAAGCAGTAGCCCAGCTATCAGCAAAAGGCAGCTATCATGCATCTCATTATTTGAGACACTAGACTCTAACAGAGAAGTACTGCTGCTTCCAAATCTTTCCTCTGATGTCTGTATTTAATACTGTTGCTGTGAATATGCTTGTGGTGCTTTTGAAGGGTGTTGGGCTGACATCAACAGATGGCTGGATGCAGAACTTGTCTTCTTCACCCCCAGAATCAGGAAGAGCAGTGACAGTAGGCACATGTCAGTCAGACTGATGCTACACGCTACTGATTATATGCCGTTTTTCATAATCCAGGTTTCTCTGTGTCCTTCAGTCGGACTTTTATTTGCAGAAGTGAAGGCATAGGATGTGTGCACATCCATCCAAACCTCAAGGAGTCCTATGGCAGGTTTGAAGTAGATGGTTGAAGCAGGATGAGGTTTATTCACTTGGGTATCTGGTCTTATGAATTATGGATGTTTCATCATTTTGAATTGTGACCTTTTTTGAGTGTGGTATGAAAGGAGAGAAGACCAGCACTCCCCTTGACAAGGATGGAAGAGGCCCTTGCAGTCTATACAACATGCATATGGCTAAGGCATCGTCACCTACTTTGTGGCATCTAACCATGTTTAACGCAAAGGAATTGCATGAAGTTGTGTGAGGGCAGGTTTAGGTTGGATATCAGGAAAAGGTTACTCACCCAGAGGATGGTTGGGCACTGGAACAGGCTCCCCAGTGAAGCGGTCACAGCACCAAGCCTGATGGAGTTCAAGACGCATTTGGAAAGTGCTCTCAGGCACACGGTGTGACTCTTTGAGCTGTCCTGTGTGGGGACAGGAGTTGGAATCAATGAATCTTGTGGGTCTCTTCCATCTCAGAATATTCTGTGATTCTGTGACAAGGCTAAAGGCTAATATTTAAAGTTTCTGCTTGTCCAAATTCACTGGTGGCTGTTCAAAAATAATTCAGACTACTAAACTGCATAAACATGACTATTCCAGCAATTGAGGTATACACACAAATGCACAGAACTCCCTACTGTACGTTACAGAAGACTTCTAAATGCAGCTGTCAGGTGTGCAGCCAGAGCTGACTCAGGGTTTCTTCACACTACAGGTAAAATTCAGGTTTCAGATGTGGAGTGGTAAATTTCCCTTTTGCCTTCTTGCAGGTGTTACCCTCTTTCCCACAATGGAAAACAGAGCTGTGCCCCATCGCCCTGCACTCCCCTGCCTGGCTCTGAGTCTGTGCTCTGGGAAGGAAAGCAGCAGGTACTCCTGGCCAGAGTACTCCTGGGCTCAAAGAGCAGGAGTGAAGGTGCCAAAAGGGCTTCTGGTGAGCACAGAAGCCCTGCATCCATTCATCACTTCTGACATCTCCCTATGGAGCGCACCAGGGAGCTTGGTGTGCAGTGGCAGTGGGAAGGCCATACAGATTAAAGTTCCTTCTCCCTCAATGCTGGGCTCTGAACCACAGCACGGGCTCTTTCAGTATTTCAGAACTTTTTGGGGGGTTTATTCGCTTTCCGTATGCAGCAAACAGGATGTCAGCCAGCTCATTAATATTCTGCTACGCTGTGGCTGGATCCTGAAGCTCTCATTCAGGCAACAACTCTGCTGCATTGCATGAGACCAGCAGCGTAAGCATCACCTGCCTAGCTCAAACCACATTATGAAACTTGTAGGCATAAAATGATTAAAACACTTTCTAAAATCTAAAGAAAATTTAGCCATGGCTAATTTCCCCAGGCACTCTAGAAATACCTTTTTCTTTTTTAAGAGATATATGGGTCAGTCAAGTGTTATCAGTAACTAACATTTAATGAGAAAGCTAATGCTTTCTCTGCTTCAGTCATCAGTTTTTNAACAAGCAGCACAATATACAGTACAGATGAGGAACCTCTGTCCTCATATTTCATCAGGAGCCTTGTTACTCCTCCTGTACATAGCATTTGTTCTCCAGTTTACTAATTCTGTAAGGAATGACCTGACATTTTACAGTTTATCATGATTCTAGAGCAGAGCACAGCCAGAGTGTTTCAAAAGCACACTGAAGCACAGATTGTACCCCAGGCCCTCCAATCCTTCTTTGACAGCATGTATTGAACCAGACTAGGAAAATGATCTGAAAGATTCCATTCCTACATATCTTCTGAGCAAGAAAGGGGCAGAACAAGACAACAGTGTGGGAGCAAAGAACTTCCCTTTCCTAAGCACTCACTAAAGTGCACTGACAGACACCTTAATCAGTATGGGGATGGTCTGGCTTGGTGTTATGGGCATAGTTCTTACTGAATTTCTGACTTCTCTGCCCAGTGTCTGGAAGATCTGTTACCTGTGATAAACATCCCGGCACTGTTAGCTTGGAAGTCACACAGGGCTCTCTACCTACCTGCAGTCCTGCATGTGAGGAGTAAAAAAAACCCATCAAGCACATTAGAGAGGTTTTGCTTCTGTTAAAAATGCTCAGCAAAAATTTTCCATAGAAAAATGAAAACAGTCACCACCTTCTGCAGCAGCAGAAAAGGAAAAATCAATTCAAATTGTACAGAAGGCAGTATGGCTGCCCTGGACTTTCTGTTCTCAGCATTTTCTGACCCTTGAAGTAACCAGTCAGTGACAACAATCAACAACAATGAAGCAAACACTTCTTGAACGGACTTGTTAAACAGTATAGTCACATCATATGATTGTGGTCTCTGCTAAGGTGCCTTAGTATCCAATTATTCAATATTTACAAATGTTTGATCTGATGTGATGGGGGGCCTTCCTATTTTTAAGGTTTTGTGGAGTAAATAATTAAATATCTGAATATGGAAAAGGAAAAAAATAATCAAGATACTGAGCAAGTTAGATGATGAAAAAATTCAGGTTTGGAATGAATCCCAAGCTCATTGAGTTAAAACAATTTCCTTGTAAGACATTGCAGATTCAGTACACAATGCTACTCAGGAATGACACTATATTTATAGTGAGCTAGTAACTACTGTGAGACAGAAGTTAGACACATTCTCTTCAAAGCTTGACAAAAGCTAAATATAATAAGGTGTCCTGAGAAAAGAGAAAAATAAGTGTATGCAACTTATGCAAAAAAGACTTTTCTATTAAGGTAAACGTTGCTGTTTATTACCTGCCACATACTGGTACCATTTCTCCAAAGCTGTAAATAATTTGCTATATGTTTCTGATAGGAAAAACACTCATTTAAATGGTGCAGCTTTAGAAATGAAATAGTATTACTTTACACGTATTTTTAGTTCTAATTTTCCTGTAAGATTTAATTTTAATTTTTTATTATTTAATCTATGAGACCATACAGTTTCAAAACAGTGTCCCAGGAGCTGCTAAAATTGCTCAAAGTGCTGTCGAAGAAATCCACTCTTAACAGAGATAAGAGTGTTCTTCAGTCTTAGATCATAAAATCAAAATACAATGGAAAAAAACATCGATTAAAATATCAAAGTTACCGGTAGCTATAAATGAAACTGGATTAAAGGCATATAACATCTAGGAAGAACTGACTAAAATGGCAAATTGGAAATCGATTGAAAGGTGAATTCCTTGCACAGAGCTGTGGCTGTAGCTACAGAAAGACTAAAGGACACCGGCATGGCCTGTGATGGGCACACGAGTACACAGGAACATGTTGCAGTCTCCTGCTCAATAGACATCAGGGGAGGCAACGATGCAAACAGCCAGGCTGGCAGTGCCAAGGCTGTGGCTGAGCAGAAAGTGCCACCGACAAGGGAAAACTTCTGAGGAAATTGAAAAAAGTTTCTTTTACAAAGAATTACAAAGAAACCTTTCCTAGTGCTCAAAAGCAAATGGCAAAACTTTCTAAAACATCTAAAATGACTTTTTAAAATTAAAAACAAGTAATTATCTTCCTGTGGCATTTTGGTTTTTCATTGTTCCAGTAATATGTAATGGTAGTCTCCTAACTTTATTTCAGTATCAGAAATATGGAATTATACCAGCATACGGAATAACTGGAAAAGTTGTCTGATTTTGCTTTGAAAATCCATGGGAAGACTCCATTTTCCTCTGAGAATCAGATGAGAGTAAAGCCAAAGGATGACGAGAGCTGGCTAGAGTAGAAATGCATTTATTAGACAGAAACAGAACTAGGATAAAATTGTGTTAAAGTACATGCTTTATAGGGGAAAGACCAAAAGTAAACAAAGTGTGGAAAGGGATTCACTGTCTATCAAGCTGGGAGGAAGACAAAATGTGAAAGCAATTGAGTGTCTGAAAGATTAAAGTATTATCAACATTAAGAATGTGGATTAAAAAGATTAGCATAATTGACAATTTTGCATTGTTTAAATTTAAAGCGTAAAGAACTTCAAGAGGCTAGAAATGATAACCCAGTGTTGTCAAAAGACAAAGCATTCTCTTCCTACTTATGTTTACTTTTCAAATATGTTACACCATGGCTTTTTCAGTGAAACATCGAGATTTTGAATAAATCAATTTTTATACGCTGTGCTTGCTTTCTATTAAAAAAAATTAAATTTTCACTGAAAATAATCCTAGGATTTCATTATTTACAATGAAAATTGTAGAGTCTCTTCAGAAGAAGAGCCATTTTCTGATGCAGGTACCTTTGGATATCCTAGAAAGAGGCCTGCAAGTGTATTCATGATGAAATAACAAAGACAGGAATTGAGAGAAATGAAAGCAGCTTTGGAAAGGACATCTGTGGAAACAAAGACAAATGAGTGTTTTAAAAAAATATTTATGCTAGGCTGATTCAAATCACATTGTGAGGCTGGTGAGTCATGGAAAGCAGGAAAATAATAGGATTAAACAGAGAACTGCCTTGAGAGATGGCCAAAGCTCATACCCTCCACCACCCTTCCCAAATAGATGGCCCTCAGGATCCTGGGTGACCAGCTGAGGAGGAGCCAACCTGTAGCCAAGGGCAGGTTGAGTGGTCCTACAAAGCTGGGGTAAAGCAGAGCAGGCAATCAACGTAGGGAATCGCATGCACAGGAGCTTCCGATTTGCTCTCATCTATTTGCCCTAATAAGCAAGCGGCAGGCTCTGGCTCCATGTACCCAACCATACGGGCTGGGAGGACAGTACTGAGAGAAAGATTTGCAGTTAAATTGCCTGAGCAGACTAAACACAGAAAGAACATTTTAAATTAGCTGGGCTCAAATGTCGGCTCACTTCAGAAATTAGAATTAATCTGATCTATCACTGTCTCGCACATCTGTTAGCATGAGAAAATCACTAACTGGCAAGGAAACAGAACTGGCTGTCTGCTCATGTCCAGAACAGCAGAGTTATCAGATTTCAGAAAGGTTTTTACTCCTCTTATGAAGGGAAACTAGGGGTAGAAAAGGAAATTAACTTTAAAAGAGGAAACTCCTCTACCATAATGATAAGAAAGGGAACTCAAATAGCATATATTATTGTTAGGGAGAGAGAATATAAACAATATGAATAAGAATAGTCACAATTTACATCAAATAATTGCATTCTTGTGCCTGCTGCCTGTGGATTAATCCCTGTGAATACAAACACAGAATTACTCATTATTACTCCATATAGTCATTGCTACATTCATGCTCCTTTCTTTTGGTACCAGTCTTCATTTTCCTCAAGACTATTTCCCAGTGAAAGCATGGCCCAGGGTAACGAGAGCCCATGGTGCTCAGCTCCAGCGTGGACTGCAGGGCACGTGGCTTATTCCTATCCTGTCACACTGAGGGCACACATCTCAAGAGCATCCAGAAGCATCACACCACAGGAGTACTGCTGTCTCTTCCTTCTGTCGCTGTCTGGGACATGAGCTCTCTTACTTAGCGAGGCCATGTCAAAGACTGCCATGTCAGCCCCAGGTAACTTCTTGTCTGGTTCCCAAATCCAGCTGTGAGCCCAATGAGGAGCCTTCAAAGGCTCTTTTCCTTTTTCTAACAAAACCGAATCACTCAGAAAATGAGGCTGATGTGTGCTGGGCTGTCAGCAGGCTGCCTGGGGAGTGACATGCTGCCAGCAGTCAGTCAGCCAGACGGTCGGTCTGGACACATGCAGGAGGTTATTTCTTTCCTTTATTTGTCTGAAGCTAACTTGTTGCTCAGCTCTTAATTGCTCAGCAGACAAAAGGTATGCAAGCCTTTGTTTCTCTTTCATCATGGGTAGATCAGATATAGCCTGTGGTGTCTAAGCAGATGAGGAGGAAACAAAAGTGTCTGCTGACCTGGATCCCCTTGGGTTTTTGGCCAGGGTGCAGAGTCATGCTGGTAGGGAGTAAACCTGTGCCAAGTCCATGTAACTAGAAGAGGTCTAACCTAGACATATTATAGATTATTTGACTTGGTGACCTTAAAGGTCTTTTCCAGCCTAAATGACCTATATACCAGCCTTGGAGTAGCAGCAATCCCCTTCCCTCATCTTTACGAACTATTTTTCTAACACCCCACTCACTCCTCCTCAAGAAGCAAAGGGAAGAAGTCAGTGCTGCTGAGGTCCCTCTGACCAGAGATGTCAGACTGAGAGGAGCGGGTCTATCCAACATGTGAAGTGTGTAACCAGCACAGACCAATCCAGCCCTAGTTTTTGTACAAAACAATGTATTCAATTTATTCTTCTTGCCGTCCCTTTGCAGTATGAACCTAGAAAAAGTAATCAATGAAAGAACAGTGGCTCCAATTACAACTTGTTTCCTGACTTGCCCCTGGGTAATACTCAGACTGAAACAAATGGCAAAGCTGTAGCTTCCCCTCAGTCTTTAAAGGAGCCATCTTTTCTGACATTTAGTCTAAATTTAAAGTGCAATTCAAGAAAATTTGTTCCTAGCACCGGATTGTCTGTCTTCAAGTGATTTTCAGCTACTCTGCTGCATTATTACTATTTTGCACCTCGTGGCATGGAGTTAATTCTACATTATACATACATTATCCATACATTATCCATGCAGGGAGAGAAGAATGAGATGTGTATAGCAGAAAGCAAAGCAAAAGGACATCTCTATATCAGGCTTGTACACCAAAAAGAGAAAACAAAGGTCAGCAGCTCTGCAACGTATTTAGGCTCCAGCAGGGTCTAATGTGAGCTGGCACACCCATAAAACCTTGTGCAGTATGATGCCAAAGTACCAGTTTCTGGAAGGACAAAGGTAATTCACCAGAGACTTTTACCAGTTGACTGTGTTTTCCTTTCTCCTTCCATAGCCAGTTACAGGATGCTCATCATTTGGCCTCCTTTCTCTTTCCCTGGTGCCTCTAATCATGATTCAACGTGATGTGCCACACACACAGTGACTCCAGCCATGACCCCATGCCTGGGTGCTTGTCCCCTGTTCCATGCCCTGAGGTGCCACACAAGAGGAACCCAGCTGGGGTGAGGGAACCCCCACACCAGAGCTGGAATTTTTATTTAAGATTGGTCATTTTCCCAACCTTTTTCCTGGAAGTGTGGGGTAGAAAGGGGTCATGTATTATATTTTTGCTGTCCAGGAAGATCACACTGTGTTCAGCATATACCCTGGATCTTTACTGGTGACTTCTAGAAACAGGAAATCTCATAAAATATCCAAGTATTATCATGGGACCAGCCTGAGTTATAGCAATATCAGGTGCAATGTTGACTAAATTTATTTTTCAGTTTTCTATTAAAATTCAAACCAGCAGCTTTTTATTTCTGCTAACTTTCAGCTAGCATACAAATCATTAAATTTTAATTGTGCCCTGTTCATGAAAAATGAAAGTGCATAGTTTATGTAGCAGTCGTTTCAAAGCTAATTTTTACTTTCTCCAGAGGTGAACATTTTTAGTTGAAGAGTTTAAATTTACAGAACTGATCTGCAGCAATAACTAATCCAAGTACTTTAAAGGATGAGAAATTGAAGAGAAGAATTTGTCATCGGTGAACCTGGATGATTAGGCTAGTAAGAATCTTGATTGTCATGTTCCCTAATGAGAAAATGATTTGTTTGTGGAACAAGCTCCTCATTATAGATTATTTCTTCAGCTATGGTATTTTCTGCCTGCACTGCAGTCAGCTGTGGTCAGAATACTGTGGTGCCACAGTCCCGAACAGCTTTGTACAAAGAGACATACTAACTGCAAGTTCTGATGTGACATTGCTTTTTAACAGTGAAAAAAATCTCAGATTGGTTAACAATGCATTTTATGGTAAATTCAGACACTATTGCTTCCCATTCCATGGTCTCCAAATTGCTACTTTTTTTTAATTAGCAACCTACAGTACAATTATCTCAAATACCATATACTAAATCACAAGAAAATTATACAAATTAGAAGTACATTAGTTGAGAGGGTGGTTTATTAGCCATAAACATTCAAATTGATAATGCTTTATCTCTAATTGTTTGTTAACTTATGTGTTTCAATCCCCTTTATTAGTGTGCTTTAATAGGTTGATTTTGGCACCTCTGGGTATTTGTTTTCTCTCCAGAGATGATTAATAATTTATGCAAATCATGATACATAAGCCTTAAAAGATTCACAGCTTTATATAAGCATGTGAGATTTAGAGGTGCATTTAATGCTAATACAAATTATCAGCACATTATTCCCTCACAGCTTGCTACTCTCTGCCTTTTCTCAGCTATTCATATTTCTAGAACAATCTCTTCTAGCTCAATCCCTTGGTCATATAATCACTTAGAGTTACTAGGATTTCATCTCTGACTGCAAATGAGGAAACAAGGTAATTTTTTTTTAACTCTAGTGAAATTATTTAATTTTTCTTGATCATACCAAATGTTATTTTTCTATTAAAAATGTAATTAATTCAAGACGAACATTTTGGGAAGGACAAACTTGAAATGCAGGCAACAGCTCATCCCCAGAGATGATTCACTCTAAGTTGAATGGGAACTAAGAACCTGACTGTTGTGAAAGTTAATGTATTCATGCAGACACAGACCTAAGTAAAGGCTTTTTATAGATTACTGAAAAGTGAAGAAATGGTCCTGTTGCTGTGGGATCCCAGCAACCTTTCCAGAGACAGATATGCCCGTGGAAATAATCAGGGAAGTGATATTTGATAGATGTTCATAGGAATCCTTTATTTTTTCTCCCAGCCTCTCGGCATGGGGGCCTGGACCAGACTGCCTACCCCTGGGAAAACCCCCAGTATTCCCGGGGCAGGGGAACATGAAAAGGCCAATGGGGACAGGATTTGGGTACATGTGACCAGGGAGCAGGGGGTCTGGAAAGCCCGTGTAACCATGCTTTCTACTCCCAAGGCCCATCCCCCCAGGGGAGGGAGCCCCAACATGGCCCATCCTTAATTACTGAAGTCCTCAGAAGCAGTGGTGCCCAAGAGGATATGAATCAGTCCAGAAATTTGAAAAAAACAAGCAAACAAACAAACCCAAAAAACCCACCAACCAAACCAAAGCCCCCCAAAATCTCCAAACCTGCTTTACTTCTTTGGATCAGGTTAGTCCAGCAGCAGAGCTCTGGAATAAGACATATGTACAGTTTGACCAGGAAACACCATAAAGACAGCGTAAGAAACCCGTGGCTGAACATACTTAGGGGACTGGTTTGGGTATTGACACAGGAGCACAGTAAAACAAGGACATTATTAAAAAAATATGGCTGATGACAAATGATTTGTGCTGCCTGTGCAGAAGTACTCAAGAGATTCACAGAAAAATTGTATCAGAGATCTCTGGGATATTCAGCAAAGATAAAGGCAGAAGAATAGAATAACAGTATTGTTTTAAAATTTATTTCATTATTAAACCCCCAAACGTTGTTCATAAGAAGATTTCTTAGTTCGAATAAACAATGAATCAAAAATGGTATTGAGTTGTAGAAGTTAAGGATGCAACCGTGCTGCAAAGACTCTCCAGAAAATAGGTTTACAAGGCTTATCTCAATGCAAAGAAGCTCTTTCATTTACATAAGTGTATATGGATCCTCAGCCATTGCCTCTGGACAGATTTTTCAGGTGTGTAAAAGCAGTAAACAATGTTACACTTGGTCTATTTTGTTCCCTCGAGGATGTGGATTTGCTGACCTGTTCGGTTTGTCTGGATTTTTTTTCCCCTAAGTCTTGGGAAAAAAATTTAAACATAGAAGAAACTCAGAGCTGAGGAAAATTAAAAACTTCAGTGTCTACTGGTGATAAATATGGGAAGAGTAGAAATGAGCAGATGGCACACTGTACACTGTCATCCTTGCAGAGTATATACATACATAAAAAATATCTCTATCTCCGTAACAAATTAAACCTGCCACGTGTAACTCAAATATCCTCTCCCCTAAAGATTATCTCTTTTGTTGATCCTGCAGAAACCCAGAAGCTCTGTATGAGAAACAGATTGGGACTTTTTTTTCAAAAGTACATTACATTTTTAAATCATTAGGTGGACCACAATATTCTTTCAGATTTAGGCTATAGACATTTTATGCTACTATGCAGCACAAAGATAAACCAAGTTAGCTTCAACAGTTTACCTGTTAACTGTATCTAATATAATTAATTTATTCATAACTAATTTTCAAGTCATTGTGAAGTCTGTTATAAAGTTATGATTTTTTTTTACGTTTACCTTGGCTTGGTTTATCAGTAATAGGGAATGGAACAGTGGAACAATCTGTGCTAAAATGAAGCAAAAATTCTCCACTGTAGCTACAGTTTCAATAGGACAAATACTGATTGTCTAAACAAGCAGTTAGGCAGCTAAAATAAACTTTCATCTGGTGGGGGTTCCCAACAGAATGATCACAGCATTACTCTAGGAATAAAGGAACATACAACATGTAAAGGCTATTAAACCCAGTCTTTCACTTCACATTTGCATTCACTGGCTTGGAATCTGCTACTAGATCTATGACTCGAAATGCTAGTAAGTAATAGGAGTATTCGTAACAAAAATTATTATTGGATAAGCACAACACTGTACTCTCGTATCAAAAGCAGATATTCCAAATCCCCTCATGATATTTATGATGACCAAAATATTCTTAAATGCATACCCTCACCTTTACTTTCCAGCAATTAGGTTACCACGAAAATGTCCTTTTCAAAGCTGGGATGGCAAAGCTGTGGTAAACTAGAGTACAGTCTGCATACAGTCTACTTACATCTTGTTTGCTAAGTAGGCTTTTTTTGGGATCTAATATCTAATTTTTTTTTGATCTAATATTAGAAATATTTCACAACTGATGCTTTTCTACTGCCTGTTTTCAAATACAATCTTTGTGACGAGATTCATAATCTAGCTGGTTTAGAGGCTAAATTATTCTAACATTCAGTAGAATAATAACCATTTTGTCTACAGCAAAGCAATATCCAATATATTTTTCATTATAATATGAGTAAAGCCAGGATGACTGGAAGAGTAAGACCCATCTCTTTAGAAGAGTAAGACCCATCTCTTTAGATGCAGCACAAGTCTTCAAAAGTAAAATGTGCTGAATTTTCTATTATCTGAATTCTTCTGTGGTCACAGATGTTCCCTCTACTTTCGTTTTACTTATTGATGTGAGACAATCATGTATTTATCCCAGTCTCTTTATTGCCTTGTTTTTATCATGAAAAATATGCTCATCTGAAGTCATTCTTCTTGAGTCTTGCCAAAAGCTGTTTCATGAAATTAGAAATAGTTTAGAAACCTTACTTGATCTGTCCTTTTTGAGTTATTATATATGCCAAAGACAAAGAATAACTAGCTACTATAAGCATGTCTTAAAGTAATAGTTATAGGGCTGAGTAAAGGGATAGCATCACCTCTCTTGATCTGCTGGAAGTGCTGTTCCTAATGCAGATCCTCTGTTCTTCAGAATGGTCCAAAACAACCAGGTGATGGGTAGTCTCAAGTTAGGCAAGGTCTTAATAAGGGTTCAAAATCATGTAGGCTTTGGTGTGTTTATAATGGGGGCTATCTAGTCCAGCAGTGTTTTTATTCTCTAGCCTCCTGTAATGTCCTTTAATTCCCATTTCAACTTCATAATATGGAAATGCAGCCAAATTAAAACCTCACCATTAATTTTCCTCACTGAAGGGAATATGGCCTAGATAAATAGACTAGTACACATTAAAAGTTCACAGTGGTGCTGAAGGAGCAAAACAGACCATTTTTGCTGTGCTCTTAGCAATACTAATAGTAAATTCGTATTTAGACCCCTTAATAAAGAGTCCAGGAACAGCTGGATCCTGAAGTGCAAAAACAATGTGATTTTACAAAAATATTAATAAAGATATAATAATGCATGAAGGAATGACATAAAGTCCAGGTTCTGTGTTCATGATGGCTTCAAAATGGAGGTTTTTTGCCACATTCTGTGATTCAGAAAAGCACTTGAATGTCGTTTAGAAAACATCTGTAAGTAAAAGCCCCCAAACACCACATCGTATGGATATCTGCATTCCCACTCAAGACAAAGACAAGAATAAAAGATGAAATAAAATCTCAAAACTTAGCCAAAAATTGCAGGATTTGACAAAAAGAAGCTGGTGCAGCAGTGTTTGATATACAGTCTGTTGATTGTAGCAGCAATGCTAAGGCATCCTTTGAATTTTAAAAGGTTGAGAAATGCTGGGCTTGAGAGCTATGTTTTACCAGGTAGAACTGTGAACTCTAAGTCTGCTGAAAAATACATTTTCTCAGAGTCAAATGAAAGCCAAGCCGTGCCATGGGTGAGAAAGAAATGGTCTCCTGCTCTTGGAGCCCAGAGTTCTGGTTCCCTGTGGAAATGAGAAGCCACATTATTTGTAAGTGCTAATGCAAGAGGAACCATAGGACCCTTAAACTGACCTAGTAAGTAAAAATAAAAATGGTACTAGAACCGGACTTCTCCTGTGTGGGCCAACCACTGAAGAAATAAATCTGCTTTTCTCATATACCCCATACCATATATTAAGAACATTGCTTACTAATTTAAAGCAGTTTTGAAGAATAAATAGGACTCATCACAAATTGTATGATATATCTAAGGACATTACTATATTCTCTTTACTCCTTAATCTGTGTCTCAGTAGTTACTGGAAGTTGTTTGGAAAAGAAAAAAAAAAATAGAATAATTCTAAACTCTCAAGTGGTTAACATAAATTGCTGAGATTGATTACTCTTAAATATAAAACTTAAAATTCAGTGGTCTATGAACATAGTGAAGGCTTGATATTTTCTGTACAGAATATAAAAATGCCTCCAAGCCTATTAATATATTTTATGGCATTAATGCATAAATAGTCTGAAATGACCATTTTT
>VYZQ01011111.1:43581-69595 GCA_013400655.1 Mystacornis crossleyi
TTGCTCACTTGCTTGAACAATCCCTCAAACTTGCTCTCCACTTCAGATAGTCTCTGCTACCATGTCACAGCTGAGGCGGGTGACCTGTGTGTTTCCATTTCTGTCCTTACCTGCTGCTCAAACAATTGCACTCCTACACACACTCAGTTCTGGGCAGATATATAGGTTTCATGACTTCATCTAAACAACAGTCTCAGTCCTACCGAGTTTTCCCTTCTACATAGGTGTCCATAGATACATTTTTCTTTTTGTTTTCTTCCTATTCACTCCCTAGTTGGAAAATAGTTCAGAACAGACTGACCAAGTAACAACAAAGAACATGAAACAGAAACACAGCCTTTCATTGCACAGGAAGACATTTGAAATTCCACACACTCTTCTCATCCTTAACTTGGAAGGCCATGGCAAAGAACAGGCTTTTAAAAATAAGTGTATATTGTTAGGGTTTTATATTGAATTAAAAACCCTGAAAAAGGACACTTAGATTTTGATTTGCACAGTACTGTGCTCATGCCCATTGCAATGCTACAAACAGGTAGGATTTCCAGACATGAGAAACCAACTGATTTTTATAAGTTATACATTTTTTGAGACCTTTACTCCTTTATTCAAATGAATTTAGATGAAGAGTCAGTATTAGGAATACTTCAGCAATAAGGCTAATTTATGAGAGGATCCTTATTGTCAGGTATGTGTAGCAGGATGCTCTGCCCTGGATTGTGGGCAAGGAAGTTGGACCATGCCTTATTTACAAGGCCATCAGAGGTGGACTGAGAGGGGCAAAATGCTGGTTTTGGTGTTGAATTATGCTAAAACCAGTCTGACACATCAACCCCAAATTAACATGCTGATAGTGAGGCAAAGATTTGGCAGATAAACTGCTAAGCTGATCTGGAGACATATGACTGGCAGTCAATAACTTTACACTATAAAAGTCCAGTCTGCTTTCATACGGTTAGGTTCTTCTCTCCTGTAGTGTGTATGAAGATTCCTTCTTTGGGTGGCGACGCCCCTTGAAATTTCTCCTCAAGGCTGAGCAAAAGAGANTCATGACTCGGAGGGAGAGCTTCTCCAATAACCTTTGTCTGAAGGTAGGTCCCACTCTCTCCCATGACACTGTGTTCCATTACACTAGGTTAGCTGACATGCTGAGAGCAGTGGAGTGTCTCCCTGCTCTGAAAGAACATAGACTAAGTGTTATTCCATAAAAGTTTAGACACTTCTGAAGTGTCTATAGAGGAATGCAAATTTCCAGTTTCATGTTCTATTTTAAAAATCAGAAGCATTTCATTCTCATCTCACCTTCAGTGACATATCTTCTCATCACCCAAAACACTGAAAATTTCTTAGCTACCTTTCTTCTGGAAGAATAAAGGCGAGAATGAGCCAGGTTTCATAAGCTATGCAGAGAAATGCAGGAAAACTCTTCTAGACAATAAGAAGTATTTCATAAAACCAAAAACCAGCTGGAGGTAACAAGCTGGAACAACTTCTCACTAGATAAAATGTCGAGACATAGAAGAGACCAGAATGTCTGTATAACAAAAAACGGTCTCCTTGTGTAAGTATGCAGCTCCACTTAAACCCCATTTACAGATAACTTGCAGTCTGGCTGACTCTAAGCACAGAGTTGATTATATCTTCAGTACTTCTCATGCAGAAGCAAACATTTATTTTTCAGTTACAAAGGAATTTATCTTCAGATGCGAAAAACAGATCACTGATGTGGCAGAGTGCCTAGGTGCTCAGGGAATAAATGCTCACAATGGCACATCCCCATCTCCCTGCTCCCTATTGTCACTAGAGCCCTGCACTGACCATTCCGCAAGCAACCATGATGCACAGGATGCACCCCTGAGGGTGCCCTCACCAACTCCACACCAGTGAGTGTGGGAGGGATTATTTTACACCCACAGGACCATGGATTATTTCAGATTTCTTCCTGTGTGCCTTTCAGATCCATAGGCACAAATGAGCCATCACATACCATGCCTATATTTTAAAGAGTTGAAAGGGAGGAATATGATTTTTTTCCCCACTGCTATTTATTGTCAAGACCCTGAAATGTTAGTTTCCATTGTATTTTAAGAATGGAAACCTATGTGAGAGGAAGCAGCGTGAAAACTGTGGCTCTGACTGAAACTTGGCTGCCACGATTCAGACTGTAGATGTCTTGCTATGCAGCAAGACCTTTATCTTCATGTTTTCTTGAAAGGTATTTGTAGCACATTTCTGCCACACAACACATGCGATCTGTAAGCACTCCAGTGAGTCTGCTAGTACTATTAAATACCTTTGAGGAACTAAAACAATGTATTTAATTTTTATTTTCTAGATTTACCTCAATGATTTCACCTTCCTTGACTTTAACATTTTTAGAATTATTTCTTTGACTTTCCTTGCTAAAGGCCAAAGAAAAAATCATTATGATCTACATCAGTAGTACCAGTCAGTAGCGCTGGGTAGAACAAGATATCAGAGACAGCTTTTAACACTAAGTAGAAATTCACATTCCTCAAAAGATATGCATGGGTGTACACAAGCTACTAAAACTTATCAAGCGTATTCTCAAACAGCGACTGTTGGGTTAGCTCACAATAAATACCTTGTCAATCTAGTTACAAATTTGTGCCTGAGACCACTGGGCTGCTGGCTTTGCCTGAAAGCATGAAGCAGATTTGTGCCTGAAAGCACAAAGCTCTAGACAGAGCTCTAGCAGCAGCACTGGACCTACTTTTGTGCATGGTGTGTGTCTATCTAGACAGAAGTAGAGCACACAGCAGTTCAGCTATGCACATGCACTGAGCTGAAAACACTGCCTCAGCATTGCTACGGTGTCTGATTTTAGTCTCAATACAAGACATTTTTGGGGAAGATTAAAAGCATCTCACTGAAGATCAAGAACCACCCTCTGTTATCCTTTGTCATTCCCACACAAATTGTTTCCTGCTCTCTTGCCTATTAGAACAAAAAATAAAAAAGCTAAGTAAAGATTAGGTACTTCTGATGTATTACTACTGCTAAACATTTGACCTGATGATAGAAATTAAATTCATACCAGTTCAAGTATATAAACAGGGTGCCAAACATGTTTGACCCAGTCTGTGCTGTTAATAGAGTTGACGCAGGTTTTGTATTATTTAAAGCATGATAATAGACTGTAAGATATAAAACTGTATGAGGTTTATCTGCTATTGTTACAAATAAAATCCAGGATGACTGAAAGGGAAAGTGATTAGAGAAAGTGTTTCTTTTTTCAGCTTATTTACTCAGTACGCTCGACAATACTTTCTGTACAGTCAGATTCTTCACGCTGGAAAAGATGAGCTCGTACAGATGCCCAATCATTATGATAAAGCTTCAGCCAACACAGCTTGGGCTCTGTGTATAACTCCTGCTCTCTTTTGATCTGCCTCCAGCCCCATTTAAGGACATGATACCAAGTAGCCTGTATTCACATTAACTTGGTCATGCCCTAGTCCTGAAGGCTGAACTGGAGGAATTCGCGCAAATTTACTACATGGATGGGGTTAAAATGTCACAGCTGTTGCTGGATGTTCATTAAGCAATTTCACTCCACTTTAAAGTCATGGCTGAATAGGGCTCCTCAAGCCAAAAGCTTGCCTATAAGAGCCTTCGGACAACCAGAAAACCCTCAAGAAAAA
Source organism: Mystacornis crossleyi (assembly GCA_013400655.1). Taxonomy (NCBI): domain Eukaryota; kingdom Metazoa; phylum Chordata; class Aves; order Passeriformes; family Timaliidae; genus Mystacornis; species Mystacornis crossleyi. Next base: position 47,247 of record VYZQ01011111.1, read on the forward strand.
AGCACAACTTCACCTCATCACACAAATTACTCCAGAAGCACTTACCACAGAAACCACATGTCTCTGGACAGAACACATTGCTCTCATTTTGGGCGTTCTCCCGATTTTGGGAGTTCTCCTGATGTGACCAGTCAGAGCAATGGCTTTTCACAGGCTGCCCCACTCCCCTCTGGGTGGCCAGAAACCCCTCTGTGCTCTGCCACTGCCTTCATTTCTAGCTCCACTCTCTACATGCAGGTGTCACAAAGCAGCTTGCTCTACTGCAGACCCTGAGCTCTCTTGCTCCACTGCCACCTGCCACCTTGCTAACCCACTTTGATTTGCTATACTTAGCTCATGGGTTAAAAAAGTAGCTTTCTTTTAACAAAGTAGTAGTTCTTTTAACAAAGAACTGTTGGTCCACCTACCCAGCCTAAATTCAGTTCACAAATAATTTGGGTGAAAACTTGTTCTCATTTCATATTAATTTGCCTTGAAATCTGTATTATGCCACTTTGTTTCTTGGAAATATACCAAGAAAGATGACCAGTACCTGTGGGAGTAAAGGCGGCCAAGGAGCTGCTGTTTGAAACCACAAGCTTTTTCTCAGTAACACGGCAACCTGCACCTGCTCATCTAATAAAAATCTCATTAACTGTCAGCTCCGACAGTTAGATTATCAATAGGTCTGAACAGATTTACCTGCAATAGAGGGTTTGAATTTTTTCCATTTAAATCAAAATACTAAGACCTAGAACCACAGGAAGGGGAAAATATAGAATTCAAATAATTACCTTTAAAATGAAGGGGCAAGGAGAACCAGTTCTTGAGTTTCTAACTAAAATCTAACAAATATTAGAGGTATTTCTATAATGTGACCTCATGGAAGATACAACCCATGAGATTTTGCCATTTTGAATCTCTCAGCATTCAGTCTGCTTTTAAGGAAAATTAAATTATTATATGTGAATTCACTAATGTAGCTATACTTTTATGAAAATTTGTTCCAATAGTCAAAAGGGCTAAATAACTGTCTTACATCAATTTTAAGAAAGTTATTTTACTACTCTGATACTGTTGTATTCATGCACCTTTTCCACCTATTTATATCCATACTTGCAACATTAAACATTATATTCTCTCAAGAGAGAAAAAGAACACTTCACTTTCTTGTGTCATTAACCCCACGTTTTGCCTAGTTACTCTCTTCAAAAAGACAGAATTTATGTTAGAGTAATTAATGGCTGATGACTCCTACTGCAATACTTAATAGCAGGTGACCCTGGTTTTTCTTGTCAAACATAAATCCTGACTGTAGAAGGAATAATGAAAATCACAGAAGTCACTACTTGCAAGCAAGAAACTTCTCTGAGTAAAACATTTTACCCCACATGAACTTAGAAATGAAGCACGGAAAAATCATATGATTATGATAGAACACTGACTCAGTTGCTTCATAATCACTAAGACATTTCCCAGAGAACATTTAAGAAAAACATTGTTAACAAACCCCTCAAAAACAGCTAGAAGTATTCATTACCCCATTAGAAAAAAATGTTTCACTTTTGGAACTTCTTCTTGCTCTTGTTAAACTTGGTAGAAGAGGACAGGAGAAAGCTGTGTCACTTTCCCCTTCGAAAACTTCAGAGGTTGCAGTAATGTTTGTGATTATGTGTTTTACTAACATTAGAAATACTGATAGGAGGCATAGGATAACTGATTAGTATGACCAGATATCAAGGAGTTTTTACAGATGCACCTCTACTGGGAAGCAAAAAAACTCTTCTGTTAATTTTCAAAGCACAATCAATAAGCCTGTCAACTCTAATGCAGTCCATGAAGATATTTAAATTCAGAGCAGCTCCTTACACAAGCTTAGTGGCTCTGGAAGATAGCACGGTGATCCCATAGTTATTTAAACAACTGCTCACCTGTCACACTGCTGATAGTTCAACCACGCATGCATTTCGATTCTGCAATTCTATAACATTTCCTAAAAGCAGTCTGTGGCCAAATTTTTCAGCTTTTGATACCATTAAAAATGTTTAAATCACCACTAGATGCTGAAAGTACCTACTTACATGCCAGAGCTTACAATTTCGCACTGGAATTTTCTAGGAAGGTACTCAGGTTTTAAACCTGTGCTGTTCAGCTGAAGTCCAGCGCGGTGTTACGTTTGGTTACATCAGCTGGGAATCTAACCAGCTTTAGTCAATACCTACGCTTTGAGTTAGAATTGTTATGCCATAGCGATTGGGCCTTCATTATAAGTCAAGATTTAGTATTTGCTAGTCTTAAAAAGGAAAGGAATCTGATGAGCCAGTGCTGGCTTTGTGATGTGAGCTCTGCTATCACTCACTGCTGACGATTTCATCAAGAAAGCAAATTCCTCAGAAATAGCTTTTCCATTCTATCTACCATTTTGGTACATTGCTGAAAATATTTTCATCAGCATTCTCTGTGGAAGCCTCACTTCTATCTGAACTTGCTCATGACAAAACCAAGATTTGCTTTCTGTTCCTTTACAGGGGTAATTCAGTACAAATACAGGGGAAAGGATGACAAATGGCACTGGGTAGCCAAAACCCAAAGAACAGGATCAGGCAGACCACTGACTCTTAGCACCCACATAAACACAGTAAGAATACAAAGAGAGTCATCTACAAATCAAAAGGCTAAAATAGCTGCACATACTTTACTGTGTATGCCCCTTAAACTGGTGGTTACTCTTAGACTACCCAAGAACAAGTACACTGTAGATTGCTGGAAAAGACGTTGCTCACAATTTTGTTCTATTCATTCATAAATGGAAAGCTCAGGTTAGCATGACTGCTTTTCCTCCTTACTTAGCAAATTGCCTTGACCTTTATGACTGCTGCTTTTTTTTAATACAAATTCACATAAAACAATTGTCTATGTTGATAGCTAAAATAGTACACTTAACAAATATATACATCCAAAAGACTTAATCAGATAAATCTGAGCACAATATGTTTCTTTCTCGTCTTCACAGTATGTTAAGGGAAAGGGAAATTTAAGCAACTTGTGATATCGATATAGTTTAGATTTAGACATAATATTCTTAATATTCTACTGAACAAGTTACTTTATGAACGCCCTTCGACACCAGTCAGTTTTCAAGTGAATATATGCTATATCATTTGAATGTATGATTTTATATTACTGGTGTCACTCCTCACTCAGTAGAAATCTTCCTACAGCTTTGGGCTGCCTCATTCGGGCCTTCCCTGCTCCCCTTAGAATTTTTTTTCTCAGTTCCCCCAAAATAAAAGGCTTAGTATTAGACATAGACAATGATAACTGCAGTGAAAATGTTAGTAAGTCACCAGCTACCTGACCCTCTCTCTCCAAAATAGTAGATCTCTATGTTTTGAAAAACTATTTATTACTTAAAAAGTGAGCTATTATTTCACTGCATTAGTCATTGGACACAGGGTAGGATGCAGGAATGTGGCGCCTCTGGATGAGAAGGTATTTAGAAACCTAAAGAGATTTCTCCAGTTTTTCATAATGACCCAGTTTTTCTACAAAAGTAGAGCATACAGATTTAGTATTAGTGAGGACCGAGCAACACAATCACCTTAAGAGAAGTGTTTGATCTTGAAACAATACATGTATATTTTGAAAGGAAAAGAAGTTTGCTTAAATATTCAAAGTGATTCATGTATAACTGTTGGAATTTAAGCTTTCAAGCAGGCATTGTCAGAAATAAGGTGTCACAATGACATCCATTTCCTGCACTAACTCCCTTTTTGTACTTGGTTCTTAAAATGTTTTACCTATATTTAGGTCCATTGTTTTCAGTCTGCTTCAGGTTTGTTTCCATTTTCCTAGGGAACAAATTAGTGGACCTGGCAACAAGTTGCCCACATAATTAGATAACATTTCTACGTATTTTACTATGGAAAAAGCCTCATAGAAATTTTAATAGCAGAAACTGACACCAAGATATTAGTTAAACTATCTTCTGGCCCAGAGGGAGAATTGCCATCCCTAAAATTAGTCATAGAATCACAGAATATCCTGAGTTGGAAGGGACCCATTAGCATCATCAAAGCCCAACTCCTGGCCCTGCACAGGACATCCCCTAGAATCACACTATTTGCTTATTCCTTGAGTCTGTTTTTAAACAAACCTCTCAGACTGAAATGCCATAATCTCACCATTTCCCATCCAATACCAGTGTTGGTGTACTTTTCTTACTTTTTCTAATGACTTGCTAAAGTCTGCTTGCTATCATTTAAGTCCATTACTACTTGCCCTAACTGCAGCACGTGGCAGGGAATTTAATTCTGTTTATTACACTGTTTGATGTAACTGAAGACTTTGATCTCCTCAGTATTCTCATCACCAAATTTGAAGTTACTGTTCCCTCACCACTCTGGATCCTGACGTTTGATGCATATCCCTCCTGATCTTCAGAATTCAGTGCTAAAAAGAGTTGGAGACTCCTATTTCAAGACTCTGTTTTCGATGATGCATCCACTTTGGTGTGTGTCACTCCAGCAGCATGACACATTGAGTCATATTTAGTTTGCAATCTTCTATAATGCTTAAATCCTTTCCTGCAATTCTGCTGTCCAGGCAGTCTTGTCCCTATGAAGTTGGCATTCATTTCAAACTTTTAGATGACTCCTCAAAAGTCTGATAACCTGGTCATGTCTTCCAATCTGTTTACAGCCTTTTGAATAAATGCCTTCTGCATAGGTAAACATTATTCCTTCATTGAAATCACTGATGAATGTAATGAATAGTACTAGACTCATGAAAGGCCTTTAAATCATGTTTGATATAATTTTTTTGGCTTTTGATTTGACATTAAAGCACTAATTTTCTATTCTAGAGCAGATTTTTCTTACCAATTCTGCATTTCCTGATAGTCTCACCTACTATGTATTTTCCTAGATCTTTGATACAGAAGGAGCATAAAAATCCGTACAAGTCAAATTATTTGACTGCTACTGCTTCTCCCTTATTCACTCTGTCAGAGAAGAAAATTAAATCAGTTTGACACAACTTGTTCCTGGTACATCCATGCTGGTTGTTACTCATCATCTTTCCACTTTTCAGACCCCTACAAATTGCTTTTTTGGGTATATTCTAGGGTTTTTTTCAGTTGCAATGACATCTGTATAATTCTTTGGCTGTTATTTTTTGCTGTCTTAGCACAAGTACCAGCACAGCGGTGCTGGCCACCACTGCACTGGGCTCCCTCTGTCACCACAGACGCACGCTGGAAGTGATGGCTGACACAGGGCAGGTTGGTGTGAGAGGGAACAGTGCCTCCAAAATGGGGTTGAGGGGAGAGGCTCTTGGGAGAGGTGAGGGACAGGAACCAGGGACTAGACACTGCGAGGCACGGCCCAGCTCAGGCAAAGCTCAACTACAGAACAGTTGATCCTGATGGATGTTGGTGCTGGTCTTGAGGGCAGAACTCTTCCCATTTCATCCTCCTTCATGAGAGACACCAGATAGATTCTCAGACTTATAGAATTCAGCATTGCAACAATTAAGGTACAATTAAGCAGATGAAGGAGCAGGCCTGAAGAAAATAATCAATTCTCTATTTCACCTTTCTCTGAGGCAGAAAAACTCTTGTGGTAAGAAAGTAAATTAGTATGCAGGTAACCATGCCACAAACATCCTCTTATGCAGACTTTACTAGTGCCTTCCTAGAAGCCACATTTACCATATTCATATTTATTAATGTTATCAACAACTGATTTACCTACATTTTTCTTACAGAAGAGAAGCATAAGAATGTAGTTCAGAGATGCTGCAGCAGAAGATTCTATCACAGATGCACCAGACAAACTTTGCAGATAACAAACCTCATTTTTCACAGACTCTTCCAACTCTGTTATTTCTTTAGTAAGTCTTTTGAAACACCAAATCCAAATTTCATAACACCCTGCAGTCTTTCCAAGTCTGCAAGGATGGAATCAACTCCTCTTTATTATTTACTACAAAAATCTTGTTTTTACCCTCTGCCTTGAAGCAACTGGTCTCAAAACCAAAAAAATATCTTACTTCACACAAAGTTCAATCCGACTGCAGAGATCTCATCATGCTATTTGCATTTTTATTAGTGTGTTGTGTAACATGGGAATGAGGCAGAAATGTATCTCATCTCTGACTTATTTTCCTAACGGTGGTTGAGTGTCAAACAACAAATCTGGACTGTTCCAGAGATCTGACAGTTATGCTGAATCTCTGTTTGATGGAGCAAGAGTCTCTGTGTATCTCTAGCAATGAATGTAAAATTGGAATTTTAAATGTTATTCCAGACACCAAAAGACAACATTATGTCATCTGCTCCATCAAAGCTTTTAAAGCTCTGCTGGAGAAATTAAGGAATATATCCTATTTAATTTAATACCTCCTATGATCACACAGCTGTGTGATATGATACCACCAAAATAACTTCTCAAGCAATGAAAACACTCCACATGTTAGAACTCAGCATTAATAAATCTTAATGATTCAACTTGCTACATATGTTGGATATTATAGCAACACAGACCACAGCTATGCATAGTGTAAGAAACAGGGGACGCGTGACAAAAATGCAATTTGTAGTTTTCTAAACAATTCAGTTTAACTTTTTTTAAAAGGTGAAAAAGCTACATCTGTCAGTGGACTTGTCAGAGTAGACTCTAATCCTAAATTTTCTCTCTAGTAAGAACCCCCTAGATCTTTTTTCAGATCATAATTCAGGCTACAATAAACTTGACTGCTGTTACAAATCAAGCAAATAATTTGGAGGGTATGCTTCAGTTTAGCTGCCATAATCAATTTAGCTGTCCCTTTACATCTTTCTCTTTCACATCAGGTACTAGTGCCACTAGTGCAAGTGGAATACAGGTCCTTAGACTCAATGTACCATGAAAGATCCTTTGTTTAGGATTATCCCTCAAAACTGATCTGAGCAACCAGATAATACAACTCCATTCTCGTCACAGAACATATGCTTACCAACAGCTAGTGATGCCTCCCCTGCATCATCCTTCTGCATTTAGGAAGTGTGGTGCTAGATTTGTATTTAAAGGAAACAAAGGTGTCAGGCAAGTATAAAGAATCAGTGTAAACAAAATATGGATTGATGGTTGAGAGCCATCTGAACCATCTGAAGGAGAATATTTTCCTTACATTAAGGTAATTATGTGTTTATAAGCTATTAGGTATCAAGGCATAAGAAAGCCCTGTTGTCCATCTTAAAAGAATGTGGTTATCTCTGCTTCTGTCAAATAGTATAAAGTTTCCTAAAGCCTTTTTAATCACTGTTTCAGGAGTTAAGAGTTAAAATCAAAGGTGGTTAAATTATGAGAATTCAGTCCAGGTGGTGAAAAAAAAGAAGGCAAGGAAAAAGAGGAGTTTAAGAGGTCAGATATCTAACCTAGTGTTTTTAAAATATATTGGTAGTTGTAGTGGGTTTGTTCGCATTTTTTACCTTCTGTGAGATAAGAATGGGGAGGAATGCAAAGCAGGCTCTAAACTTAAAGAATATAAAGAAGTTTATTGCTAAAACTAAAAGTAAAAAGAAATAAGAAGGAATTAAAGCAAAACCCCCTTTTTCCTCCAGCACCTCCCCCTTTTTAACTAACTCACACAAAGGATAACAGACTATGATTTTGGTCAGTATAAATTTTCAGAACACTTCTCCTCCCCCATTCTACTCCCTCCTTCCACTTACAACATAAAGACACAAACTGGGGATTATTTCAGTCAGTTTTCCACTCTATAATAGTCTTTCATCAGTTCACTTAGGGAGAGGAGTCTCTTTTGTCCATGCTATGGAGCTTTTCCACAAGAACAGTCTTCTCATGGCATCAACGTCACAGCACAACAGCCTCCCGGGATGGTTTCCTGTTGGCATGTGTGAATCCCTTCCCTCGATTACAGCTTTTGCCACAACTGTTTTCCAGGGTTCACTTTTAGCTACTGGGGTACTAATTTAAGGATGAGCAGTTCCAGAGCAAAGGTTCTCTTCATCTATCTCTAGGATCATCTTCATCTCTAGGAGAGGTTTTCTTCTTCTTCCCTGGGAGCAAAGGGTCTTCACCTCATCACTAACTCTCTCTGTTCAGGCTTCTCAGTGGATCACAGCTATTTCAACATTTAATTATTTCAGCACAGGCACCTTTGCTCATGACTACAGTTGAAAGCTCTTCCCCCCACGCTTATCACGAAATTACAAGGGAGTCTCTGATGTATCATAGTCCATCACCATAGCTTTACAAAAGAATTTCAGCTTACTAGCATCTCCTCTATCTCCTCTCTCTAGGCTTCAACTCTTTCTTCTTCAGTGACTTAGGTGTCACTAATCATGGTGTCTATTCATGTGTCTTTGCCTTTCCCTTTCCCTCTAAACTGGGAAAGGATTGGTGTCTGCAGGTTTCATCTCTCTGAGGAACTGACAGCACTGAAGAGGTTAATCTTCCCGTGCCCTTGCAGCTGGAGCTTACCCATTTCTGCCAAGCGGCTGCCGGAGCTGGTCTCCAGGTAAAGTTTCATCTTGACAGCCTAACCGGAGGTGGGGGCCACCTCGGCCTGCACAGAGCCGCAGGCTGTGGCCCAGCGGTGCCGGCTGAGCAGGCCAGGTCCAGCCAGGCCCAGCCCCAGCCTGCAGGGCCGAGTGGTTGGGCCCCAAGTTACTTGTGGCAAGACTGGAAAAGCAAGAGAAAGATTCCTTCCTTGTCTGTCTTTAAATGATGTTTTTTACAGAGGCGTAACCAGCTTCTGAGCGGCTTAACAGAGATGTCAATATTCAAATTAGTCAATTGATTGGTTCTATCAGATTCTGGAGGAAGTTACAACAGCTTCTTGCACAACAAACATCACTTTCTAGGCTGGTGGAATAATTTCTTTCTTAACTAAAACTCCAAACTATGCTAACCCATGACAATAGCAAAAGGCAGACCAGAAAAAACATTGGCCTTTTAGTTGATGAGGATGGTCATTTCACAAACAGTAACACAGAGCAGAGATATTCAATTCCTTCTTCACCTCAGTCATCAATATTGATGACAGGCTCAGGAGGTCATCAAACAGCAGGACCATGACTGCAAGAATGATAAACACCCAGTCAGCCTTGAACTTGTGGGACTTGCTGCTCCAGCTGGATCTCTGTGAGTCTGTGGGGCCTGACTGGATTCATCCCAGGGTACTCAAAGACCTGGATGAGTCATTGCAAGACCTCTCTCAATGATTTTTGAACAGTTTTGGGAATATGGAAAGGTCCCTGTTGACTGGATGCTGGAAAACATTGTTACAATCTTAAGAAGGACAAGAAAGTTGAGCCTGGTAACTGCAGGTCTGTTAGTCTCACTTCAGTGCCTTGTAAAACCACAGGGAAGATTATTCTGGAAGGTATTGAGAAACAGCTGGAAGACAACACAGTCACTGGTCAAAGTCAGCACACAGTGTGATTATTGAGGCTGTCCTGTGCAAGGCCAAAAGGTGGACCTGATGATCCTTGTGGGTCCCTTCTGACTCAGGATATTCCATAATTCTATGATTCATCTATGAATCTATGATTATCTATGATAGATAAAGCTCTACCCAGAATGGGAGTGTTGCCTAAGTACCTAATGTTCTGCTGTTCTCTCTATATATCTGGATAAATGAGGATAGACATTTCTTGGAACTGATATAAAATACACAGATTTAGACATGCTGGTATTTGTATAACTTCCTGTAAACCTCAGGAATGTGTTGCTCTGCTGCTGAGTACCTCTCTTCTGCTTTGCTTCTCTTTTCTCCTGTCTCGTATTTTTATGTCACCCAGGCTTAGTGTGCACTCTGCTCTCTTTCTGCAAGAGGCACTGACCTGAAGGCTGGCTGGACATAGGTACATTTAAGAAGCTTCAGTTAAGTATACAAAACTGTTTCCTATTGAATGAAAGAAGGTGTATCTACAATCTGGATATGCAATCATAATGGATTGTCTTAATATAGATTATGCATGTTATGCATAATAGAGTATGCCTAATATAGATTATACATAACTATTTATTACATGATATACTATGCATAATATAGAGTATGTATGTTCTGGTTTTTTATCAAAGGCCAAATGTAGAACACTCAGTTAATGTTTTATAGCCAATCAAGCAACAAATCACTAGACATGAGCTTTAAATGATTCACATATTTTTAATCCTAATTTCTTGGGAATCAATGTTATCTTTTCAGATTTCTATTTAAAAACTTTAAAGAATTTGATTTTTTATTAATGGATTGTTCAATTTTTTTATATCTGTGACTGTGAAATACACCAAACATGGCGTATGACAAACTAATTGTTCACATTGCTACAGAAAACACACAGGAGCATGTAATTAAAACCACCTCTCCTGTTCACTCCAGTCTATACCCTAGAAGCATTAAGTTTTATGTGAACACAGAATTAAGTAACTCATATCCAGCTATGGTAGTACAGGAGAGAATTTGTCCATATGGGAAAAGTTCAGTCTCAGTGCACAGTCAGGGTTTCAGCCCTTTACCTAAAACACAGTAAATCCATCCAGCCATCACAATAAACACCCCAATAAGCATCTGGAAACCTCTCTGCAAGATACAGGACTGAGGAAAACAAAACTGATCGTGCATATACCAATATGAATATTGGTATAATTACTGAATTCGTCGTGAAGTCGTGAATATTGCCAATATGAAGAAATATAGCCAGAAAGAATATAGGCACCTAGGAGTTAGTCACTATAACATCTGATGTTCCAGCTCATAATTAACACAGTGGGGTTAGCAAGCTTGTATTAGATGCCTAGGCCAAAAGATGATACCCAATGGCAAGCTGGTGTCTCACCCAGGGATTTTATACAGACATCGTGCCAAGCAAATTGTCATCTGGATACAAGGAAATCTACAGGTTATAGGAAATACAGATTTTGCAACCACTCTGGCATATCCTAATGTTCAACAACAGTGCTGGAAGGTTGTGTCTGCTTGTTTAACAGTAAGTAAACACAGCTGAGGTATGGGATGCTGATAGGGAAAACCTGGCCAGTGTTCAGCCTACTCCCACCATACTCCCAACACCCAGCACTCTGAGAGCACATCAGAGGTGGTTCCACAGAACCAGCAACGTCAGCATCACCTCCTGGAGCTGCAAATGCCAGATTTGAGCTCAGCATCCCACATGCATAGGCTATTTTTTCTCTAGAGGCACTTCACTTTAACAGAGTAATCTATATTGACAACTGTGTGCCTTTTTTTTATTCCCTCACTTAGACCTGTGAGGTTCTTTTGGAGCTGCCTGCCTTTAGTACAGCATTTAACTACCCAAAGGAGCCAAAAGACTCATTAACTAGAAAGGAAGTTTTAGGCAGCATAACAGAAAAATGTTGATGCTTAGTAGTTAGGACACGTACTACGGTAAGACCTGGTTTCTGTCTGGAATTTGTTTAAAGTCCTTTGCTATCTGGCTGAATGCAGCCTGTTTCAATGTCAACGGAATTTGTAATAAAAATATAGTCCCATTATCAGTGCACTGAGCCATTTACTTATTCCCACACACAAGTCAGATGCATGGTAAATCAGTTTACAGAGATCATTTAATCACTCATGAGCACACCTGGGGCAATATATCCTAATTCTCATAAATTATCTACAGTTTCTAGTGTTTATTCAGAAGAGAAGCATTTCAGAAGGTCAGAAAGGATTGTTCATCCAAGGCTTAGAAATTGCTCCTCCGTAAGTTTTACATCCAGTAAAGGAATACAGAGTAATTTTCAGACTTGCATAAGATTTTATTCTTTTTCTGATAATTAGCTGGTTTTTTTTCCCCTCCACAGAAAGAATAAATTCTCATTTACAGGATTTCTGATCTAGTATTTTCTTTCATATTTAATCCAGTACCGAACATCATTTTATGCAAACATCCTAGGATTGTGAATAATTTTTACTTATCCCGACACAGAATTTGATTGCTTTTGTATGGCTACATTTTATTACAACAAACATAATGTGCATCCCCCTAAACATGAGAAAGAAAAGTAAGCCACATTAAATTCTGGACACTCATGAAGCATCACACCATTACCCTGAATATAAAGAGAATAAAATTTTCAGCATTTTACTACAGAAAATTTAGAATGGTTCTATTTACAAGGATAGAGATGTTTCCACATGAATGAGAAAAGTGAGGTAGAGCTCTTTGCCTTGCCTCTCCATCCAGGTATGCCATGCATGATGGAAAAGTGTGTTCTTACATGGTGTGTTGGGGAGCAGCCCCATGACTTGGGGCCCAATAGCACAGGGCATCCAGTCACTCCAGTGAAGGTAGATGAGGAGCAGCACCACAGCCACAGGAAAGCCCTTGAGATCCTGGCCCTCCACATCCTCCTCCTTCTCCTCCCACTTCCCTCCTACAGCTCTGCAGAGCCCCAGGGAACACATGAAGCTCCCGCTACCAGACGGAGAAGGAAGAGGGGGAGAGGTAGGAGCTGCGGCTGCCCCAGCACTGTCTGCAGGAGAAAATTAGACTGATACAGCTTACACCTTACACAGGGCAAAGCCTGCCCAAAGGCTGCCTTCGTCTAACTGGTCGGCATTGATTTTAATGTCATGACTCACTTACTATGTCTCTCTCTATAACTAAAAGATGCAACAATAATGTTTGTAGTCCATTCAGCAGAGAAATTCAGAGATGTGGTGTCCTGAAAGGCTGTCAGAGACAAAGACTCTTTGGCTTGGAACACGTTTCAAATCTTCCCATCTCCCAGGAAACATTTATGACCTGCTTAACGCACACTAGTGCAAATGCAAGTCTTTCTAAAGTCAAAATTATAGATACAGATAGGGTATAACTTACTATATCTCTGCTTTCCTACAAATAGATTGAAAAATGACTGGAGTTAAAATCTTCCTTGCTTAGTTAAGAAAATAATCCTGAAGCCCAAGATAAACATGAATGTGAACATTAACTACTCAGTTTCCTTGCATTTCAACGGCTGGTAACAGGAAAAAAAAAATTGGTGAAATATGAACCCCTGTAAAAAAAAAAAAAAGTATTTGGAAAAAGAGACAATAAAGGTGAATAAAAATTGAAACAGGAAAGCTAAAACCAGGACAGAGGCTGTTGTGGTTCTTCCCAAGCACAACATTAACAACTGTGAGGGCAGCCTGAACGTCTGCATAGCTCCACAATTCTGTGCCATGTGAAAAGCCTGTGAAAGCTCCGAGAAGCTTCCTGCTCTGTGGATTGCTTGTCAGTGCTGATCAGTGCTGCTGAGTGCATATCTGCAGGTGCCAGGGATATGACCTGAACCTAAGAGCAATGGGCTCTAATCTGCAGATAAATTTAAAGACACCAATTCCCTGCTGACTTAAAAGGGGATTCAAGAGTCTCTCCAGCTCCAGACATTCACTAGTAAGAAACATCAAGGCAAAAAAGTTAGGGAATATTCCCTGCAGTAAGCACAAGCTCACTGTTACCTTCTATCAGTCCTAAGATCCTGGGTAGCATTAAACACCCTGTAGCAAACAGACAGACAGCTTTGTGGTAAAATGGGTATTTGCATTTGAACGAAACATACTTAAACAGCTAGACCCCAGCATCTCAGTTTCTGATTTATTCTTCTCCTCTTCAAATCACCCTAATAATAGATGCTATTTTCAAGGGTAAAAAAATTTAAAGTTGCCCTGTGGAAAGAGATTCCCCATATTTTCATATTCTTACTCCCTTCTCTAGACTCACGATCTTTATAATTTCTACTACTGCAGTTTGAACAGCTTTCCATAAAATTAATGACTGTACTCCAAGCCTTTAATCTTGTCTTTTTTTGACTGATTAAAAACAAATAGACCAAGAGCTACAAACAAAGAACTTTTCTTCAGCTAACAGAAGGCAAGTTACTCTCAAATTCCCAAATATGAACCTGCTGTTTTATAAATAACTTCCAGACTGTCAGTCATTCAGTCAGTCACATCTAAGCCTCCCTAAAAGAGAACTGATGGGAAGAGAAATGTTTGGACAAAATTCCTGTTCTGGATCATTTGATCATTAAATTGAACCAGGAATACAATAATTTGGCTACACTGCATAGAAATACTTGGGCAATATCTTTTCTACCAGAAAACTGAACACAATTATCCCTCTTGCATTTTTGTAATCACAGAATCACAGAATGGCTTTCATTGAAAGAGACCTTAAAGATCACCTAGTTCCACCCCCCACACCCTTACCTGGGATGCCAGCCACTAGATCAGGTTGCTCAGGGCCCCATCCAACCTGATCTTGAACACTTCTAGGGAGGGGGCATCCTTGGCATTGCCTGCAGTTCACCTAGATTGAAAATACTTTCAGTATTTTACTTGCACACTCCTGGTGCCTTTAATATCAAAAAAGCAGCCTAACAGGTAGGCAGGTGTCAGGAACAGACCTTTGTGCCCTTGCAGGGCGACCTCACCTATCCACCTGTGCCGCACTGAGAACTGAGACTTGCATTAATTTAGCTTCTTGCTGCTTTAACATAGAAAGTGTAAGCACCAAGAAGTTGTTGTGCAGCGCTACTCAAAGAGGTACATGTTATTTCATGCTAAGCATCAGCACCAGTGACCTTACCAACCTGTAACTGTGCTCGGCAGGAGGGGGACGGGCAGGGAAGATGATGACAAAGTCAAGAACAACACGAATATAGCTGACTGAAGATGCTGGCAGAGACTGGCAGAAAATTTACTTGAACAGCTCTAAATGAAAAGCATGACCTACATCGACACTTTCAACATCAGAAAGGAATGTGCTAAGGTGCGCTGAGTATTAGCGATTTGCACTTGCAAACCAGCCTGCTCAGCTTTTTGCCACTGAATAACTCCAATAATACATGGGGCAGGAGGGAGAGGGGCACCTGGAAAAGTGCGGATTCTCTGTGTGGATCCCCATGCCTGCACAGCACCGTTTCTAATTTTGCTCTCATACCAAAGTGTCTTTATGTGCAGGAGCTGCAGAGGGGAAAATGCCCATACGGTAATGACTGACATGATTCCACGTTTAAAGATCAGTGTGCAGCTTCCAAGTTGCTTTGAAGAGCTGAAGGAAAAAGGAGAGCAGAGGTGCTTGTTTCCACAGGGCTCTGCTCAGGCCTCTTCACTGATGTAGCCAGAACTTACCCCTCAATATGTAGGTCCATTTTAGAACTGAGGTCCATGGCACATCTCCAGTGAAGATCTTGAGGCTTCCCATTTCCTCACAGGATACCCCTGTTTTCTAAGGTACTCACCAGAGTGAAAAAAAAAAAATCACTTCAAAAGAGGACACTGCCTCTTGGGCCATGTTTTACAAAATAATTTACACAGATGTACATAACTTCCCCTGACTCTGAAAATTTTCTAACTTTTCTGATACTAAAGATTTCTATTAAACAACACTTCAGCACGTGAGAATCCATTTTCAAGTGGCAGTGCCAGCTTCCAGGGTGCCATGTTGTAATTTAATGGTGCCAAGTACTAGCTTGAATTTTAAAGCATGCTTTTAGCAGTTTGAACTGCATTTTCCACAAGACTATTTCACCACAGATGCTCCAAGTTTGCTGTTATACAGTTGAAGAGCCATGCTTTTGAGAACATTTAAACATCACAATCAAATCACGACTGCCTGATATCATCACAGTTGCTGTACCATGTCTAGCAAAAACAGATTATGGAATGTCATACCGATTAGCAAAATAATCTTACAATAACACTATTTCTGGAGAGCAGACATAAACATTCTGAGCCACTATCTACAGGTCCTCCAGCAAGCATAAGCATGAGCAATCCAAATTTTCCCCAAGACTTTTTGTTGCTGAGCGCATAACTCCAACCAACCTTTTCTCAGCTGTGTTTAGCCCATTTTCTGTCACCTTTTAATTACAGTAATGTTTTTATCTTAAGTTTTTCTTCTGCTTTTGTTTAGGTGCCAGAATTCAGCTTTTCTCTTACTTGCTCTGTATTTTCATTTAATTAAATCTTCCTTTGTTGCTACATATTTATTGTTAACTTTTGTATTTTCATGGCAAGTACTGCCTCTGGCAAGGCTTATTGCAAGAGTTACTGCACCATATTTCTTTCCTAGCACTTGCCAAGTACTTACCGCGGATTTTCTGTCCCTTTCCCATCTGTGTGCTTCCTTTTTTGAAATACAGGAATTACACTGAAAATGTACTGATAATAGATAATAAATAATAATAACAACAACAGTAATAATAATGATTATATTTATTCAGGGAGAATCTGAGTCTCATTGCCTTTCTATTATATTGCAATAATATATAAACAATCACTTCCCATCAGGGAAACCTATGTAGAAATACAAGGCAGTTGCTAATTACAGTGGTCAAACACATAGCCCTAATGCCGACAAAAGCGTCCAGAAGAAAAGAATAGAGATGGGAGTGGATAGAAAGGACTTGTGACTGCCACTTCATTCTTTCTACTGGTGCTGCCTATTCCACTCCCTAGTAGCCTCTCTTGCTAGCCTTTTCTGATTCCCTGTGTGCAGCACTGGCATCACCCACATTTTCCTGGGCACTGCCCATTCAGATTCCTCCTCTCCCTGGGCCTCCCACACCACTTACATCAGGCAACGTCCCTCTGCCCCAAGCCAGCAATCAACAGCCAGAAGTGGACAGCCCAGATGCCAGTCAGGAGTGATCAGGATCCTCACCACAAAACTCCAAGCATAAGGAGTGGAACTCAGGATTAGAGTGTACCTGAAAATAAAGCTGAAAAGCTCCTGTTAGTCCTCAGTTCCCACAGCTGGGATACTGCTCAGGAAGCTGCCACAGGTTCCCCATCTTCTGAATTTTCTTTCTAGCAACACCCTCCTCCCAAAGTTCCTGCTTCTTTACATATGGGAATCCTCCAGCTACTACTGAGCTCACAGGATCCCATAAAGCACAGCTGGATGATCTCACCTATCTGTGCTGCTGCCAGGCCGTGAGGGTCCCACGGGAGAGGCAGCTGGCAGAGCACATGTGGACTTGGCCAGAGGGATTCACCGGGGTGATGCTGAGCATCGATGTGCCAGCTGCCTCACCAGGCATTCTCAGCAGTGGACTGAAGCAGTGCAGCTTCAGACCTCCCAAGTGCTGCTCTGTAAATCACACACAGGCCTGGCTGACAACCCTTCCCTCCCCCTTAGAGAAGCACTTTCACCCAGCTTTGTGCTTGCCAGCATTTTAGGAAGGATACAGGGCACATTAATACAAGAGATGAGTTATAGTACACCACAAGCCTGTTAGGTGCTGGAGTCAGCATTTTGGACACACATCTAGAATATATTTTCAGTGTAGTAATATAAGATCTGTCTCTAGTTTCTCTACTGTTTTTAGCAAGCTTCTCTGCTATAAGGCTACAAGCAAGACCTGTTTTTTCAACAAATCAATATAAAGCATGAATGAGGAAAAATAAGCAGTTCCTGATGCCCTACACAAACTCAGTGGCAAATATATGTGTGCACTTGTGCTCAAGGGAGTTCAGGTTTCCAAGGTCTATCCATACCAAAGCTCCTTTGGTAAAACATTCATGCCAACCTCTCTGGGTGTTACTGCTGTCAAGAATGAGACCTGAATATGAGTGAGCAGGGTGTCCCTGTGAGATCATGCCGTTAAAAGGAGACCCTCAGGGCAAAGAGCGATTCTCTGCTCACCGGCTACAGACGAGGCTGAGTGGGATCCCTCCTGGCTGCTCTCCAGGGGCGTGGTAATGCACCATCTGTGTCCTGTTGTTACTTCTGCCATTTAATGCAGCCTCCTTCATTAGCTGGCAAAGTGAATCTCAGTTGAAAATCAGCATCCCAAGAGCACTGAAGGGAAGAGAACAGCATTTCTCCCAGGCTGTAAGGCAACAAAACTAACACATTTCCAAAGCTTTCTCACTTAGATAAGTAAATTAAGCTATTTAGAGAGTTTCAGTTAAAACAGACATTCTCTGCCCATAATTGAATATGCGATTTGGGTTTACTGAGCTGCCCAAAGTGCTTTGTTCCTTGCTGGCTGAGCACAAGCTGGCAGCAGCACTTAGCCCTGTTTGAGCAGTCGCCTGGGAGAGCTGCCGGCCCTATCTGCCCTGTCAGCCCTGGTCCCTGGTCATGCAAGGTTTTGTGTAATGGACTGCATGCCATTCAAGTGAAATATTTATCATAATCACATTTACAAGAGGCTTGGCCCCCAGGAGGGACTGAAGGCCTGAATGCCACATCAGAAGTGAAATAAAATGTAGTGTAGTTTGTTGGGGCTTGTTTTCTTTTTCAATTTTATTGAGAAAGTTTGGAGCCAGACAAAAAAACTGGTTTCTTGGGGTCAGTGGCCACAACAAATACTCCAACATGTCTGATGGGAGTCAGGAGAAAAAGTAACTGAGCAGAAGTAACGCTTATCAGCAGAAAGCCTCTCTGCTTGCAGCAGGCTCCACAAAGCCTCGTGCCACCTCTCCTTGCTGCCATATTGTTTTCTCTATCCCCATCCATCCCGGAGGTACAGCCACACTGGCAGCTGCAGCAGGGCATAGTTACAAGTGTGTCATGAATGCTTGTAAGGCTCCCCAGCAGGTGTGCAGCTTGCGAGTCCGTGCTGTGATCTTATGTGGCTGGTAGGCTATGGGAGAGACAAAAGGGCTGTGGAGGGTGGGAGTGGGGACATGTAGGGAGCAGGGCCAGGCAGGAGCACAGCTGGTGGCACAGCAGTGGCAGGGCATCCAGCAGCCTGAACTCCAAAAGCAGGCGGCTGAAAGCTCCTATTCCATCTGGAAATTAAAGGCTATAGAAAAGGTGAAAAGGTAATGTTTTTTGCTAAAGCTTTTGCCCATGTGCAGCACTGGAGGCAGGTTGCGTGCTGGTCATGGGGGGCACCCCAATGTCCATCATACAGTTGTGGTAAGGGATTGTGCTTGTCGGCTTCATGAATCACTGTCTGTAAAAGGCGGTGTGTTCTCATGTGTTTAGGTGGAGGGGAAGTTCAGGCTATGACTTCTTGGCTGTAGCTGGCTGCCTCTTCCCCTAAAACACTTTAATACATACTTTACTCAGACACAGAGCCAGATGATTCAACAGTCTCCTCTAATTATGTCCAGGTACTTTCTGTTTCTCAGCTTTCCCCTCAAGTGTGTGACTGTCTAGCCAGTCACACTGGTAACAGTCCATTGGAATGAACAGTTTTGGGTTTTCTGTACTTGCCCTGTTTGAGGTTTGTCTACACACTTCCACGAAGACTCCCATGAGCTGGTGTTGTGAGCCCTAGTAGAGCACGACACTGTGTCACCTTCGTGCAGCCTGGTGGATCTGCAGCACACTAAGTGCTAATTTACAAGTACTGAATTTTCTCCTAGAGGTGGGTGATAAAGGCTACTGGCAACACTACCAGGATCTGGGGCTTAGAGCATCTTTCAAGTCACACTGGGATGGTTGCTGAGCTTTGCTCAATGCCGATATGCAGCTCTTCAACAGATTGCACTATAATTATCTGAAATATAAGTTCCTATTCTCCTCAACAATCAGTGAATATGAGTGATGGACGGGGTGGGGTTGATACAGTCTAACGTGGCAGAAGCTGAAGCCTTTACGAGGACCTTTGCACAGCTAAAACTTTGTAAGAAAAACAGCAGCATCTGAAGGGGACCACACAGATGTTCGAGTTCAGAGAGTGTGTTTTCGGACCTCTGATTTGGTCAGGACTCAGGGGTTGAGAAGCCACATTTGCCTGCCATGGAGGATCAACTCTAACCTCTTCCCACGGGACGTTGGGAGGATCTCTAATGATTACCTGGTCACACTATGTGCTCTAATTTATTCCCGGTATGGCTGGACCTGACCGCTAGTGAAAACTCTGGGAAGTTCAGATGCTTAGCCCCCGAAAATCTTACTTGTTTTACAGAGCTAGAGTTCGCAATTCATAAGGCAAGATAGATCTGTCCTTCAGCTGCTAAGATTTTGATTGTGGCCAAAACAACTCTTGCTTTTTCCCTAAAATATTCTTCTTTGTATTCCAGTGCAATCTAGGCCTCATACAAAAGCCACAAATATGTGTGTGCTTATTATTAGCTGCCAATTTTGATAAAAATGAGTAAGACCCACTTATTGCCCATTGAGTATTTTATTGTGGCAATAGCTTATTCATTTTTTAAAGGAATTATGTATTTAAACTGATGAATGCAGAGCCTTGCCAGCCACGACTATAACGCATCCTGCTCATAGTAAATACTGCTCTGGCATATGTGGACAGAAGCTTGTTCAGAGCATTTTCCCAAACATTGTCAGGTCAAAAAAGGGACATTCAGCCTCTGTCAAAGACTGAAATCTGCACAAAACCCCACTGGCCAGTCTTGTCCTTGCTCTGTTTTACCCATCAGTGGCAAGACAATGCAATAGCTTGGGATGTCATTGCAGCCCTGTGGCATGGCCCCACAAACCTGATGGTTTTTTGGCACAAACCTGAGGGCAAAGGTGTGCAGAAAATGGCAGCTGGGAACCAGGTCTGGAGGTGTCCAGTGCAGATGCTCTGAGAATGGGCTGTAGGCTAGCAGACTTCACTTCCTTCCCTCACTGGCAGTGCTTTTGAGTGGTACAGTCTTGCCAGTTCAATTTTATTAAGCAACTTATGTTTTGCATCCATTCCCATTTTATAGTTGTACTTCTACATGTAGCTCAGACTGAGAGCAAGAATTTCATATACCCAAAAAACTCTCCCTGCTCTCTTATGAGTGCCTAACTGGTGCACAGGATTATTAAAAAAAAAAAATCTGAGAAACTGTGAAAGTGAATCACAACAAGAAGAGTGTAAAAGATATTTGAGTTGGAAGTCAGGTCTTTGTGAAACACTTACTGTGCACTTGCTATGCTGAGTCTTCAGCCATTAATCCATTTGTTTGCTCCTGTAATTGTCCTGATTTATTTGCACATAACCTCTCTTTCTAGTGATACTTCATGATCCAAACCATTGAAAATTGGTGGTCACTATCAAGAGCCCTTGCTTTGGATAGGTTACAAATGTATAGCCATTTACAAAGATTATTTCTCCCATGCAGCATTCCTACATTTTATTGATTCACATGAGGAATAGAAACTTTAAACAGAATGTCAATTTTGTTGCAGGGAAATTTAACAGATTGATGCACTACCATCTGTTTAAGGGAAAATAAGAATCAAGCTGATGTTAGGGTTTAATGCTATAATAATTCTTTAAATTGTACAGCAGTACTGATGGCAGATTCATTCTTTGAGCAGACTGATCTCTTTTGGAGACTTGTATGACTGCAAGAATGGAAAGAATTATCTGGTCTCTTAAGCAGGAAAGACAGGAAATTTGGTACATGAGAAGAAAGGAAGCCAGAGAGAGGATGATTAACCACATAGCAGAAGAGTCAAAGGGAAGATCAGCACATTGGCTTTCCTGCTGAAGGCAAGATAGCAAGCAAGGACCGGAGCTGGTGGACTGTAAAACCAAACTGCCAGGAGCTGTTGATACAATTGTACCACAGCTGCTGTTCAGCAAGTGATGCTGCTTTCCTCATTCCCCTTGTGCTTTTGACTAAATCTCTTTGCACATTTTCTGGGATGGGGAGCCTTCTGAGGCAAGTCATCTCTAAATTTTGCACGTGCAGCATCCAGCATGATGTTCATAACCACTAATGTTTCTACAAATGATAAATTTAATAATGACAGTACCGTTTGCTTTTATTTTCTCACTAGTATTCATTTTGCTTGCTGGTCTTTTGCAACATAATCCTTCTGGCTCCCATTTCAACCAAGAACATAGTCCAGCAGTTAGGCTCAATGCTAAATCACCTCTGCATATCCTCATTATACTTCAGTATTAGAAGTGCTAAGAAGGATAGAGGAATTCAGGGTAGCTAAGGAAGTCTTTTCCCAAAGTGTCATTTACTTGTGATGATTCTCCAGAATGAACCAAGAAAGCGAAATAGATACAGGACAGCTAAAATATTTTCCCTTTCTCTATATTTTTTCCTGTTTTTTTTTTTCCCCCTTAATTGTTTGGTTAGAAAGCAGCATATGGGAATGGATGCTCAGTGCATTACAGCATGTTGAAAGGTACAAAGAAACATAAAAATTAACTATTGTATTATTGTAGTACTGGTGCTCCACCTGGACATTACAACGGTTAAGTGCTCAAAATTGCTGACGCCTGTAAACAATGTAATACCCCTATCACTTTCTATCATAAAGCACCAGACAGTCCAGTTTTTATTAATGAACACAAATATATATTCATTTTGTATTTCCATTCATGAAAAATGATTAACATATAATGGGAGTTCTTGCTGCTTCCTTAAATGAAAAATTATATGGAAAACCTTTCAATTGTTCTAGTCTGAAGCTATCCAGAAATAAATGACAC
>VYZQ01011114.1:0-41504 GCA_013400655.1 Mystacornis crossleyi
ACCCACCCTAGAATTAACCTCAGACCTTCCAGTTCAAACATTCACATAAACGTTACAATGGTTTTTCCTTTAATAAAACAAGTACCTCTAAGCAAAGAATATTCATACGAAACTACTAGAAAAGTAAAGACGACCCCCTGCTCACTGAAAGAAATTCCCAGGGCATCCAGTCCCTGTTCAGTCATGGGTAAGGCAAAAGAGGTTTGCGTGTGTTATGGGAGAAGGTGGCACGTGGTAACGTGTGCCAAGGATAAAGATCAAAACCAAAATGGGGAGGGATGGTAAGGGAGGCTTCGCCATTTATTTAAGTGAAGTACTGGGGCTGGCGCAGCCCTGGGAGCTGCTTCCCCCACCATCGCCACCCCAGGGGACGGGGGTGGGCTCCACCACTGCTGTGGCTTTCCCACAGTCTCTGGAGGGGCTGCCAACCCTGCGAGATGGTCCACAGACACAGCTTCTGCACTAGAGAATGCTGTTATTTCACAGCTACTTAGGCCACTGAAAAGGTGTACTTTATTTTCTTTTTAATGGCAAGAAATACCCCTCCTGAGTTTGGTTTTAAGAGAGGAGGTGAGTACAGTGACAGGAACACAGAAGGAGGCAGGGAGGGGGGAGCCAGTGGAGGCTGAAAGTTCCCCAAGGTCCCCCTACCTGCTCCAGATAAGCAATACGGCAATGAAGTCAATGTGTGCAAAAAGAAGAGGCATTTCTTGCCAGGTCATCAAAATTTGAAGGGAGACTGGGACTAAATGCATCAGCTTGGCTGTGGACCTTTCTTTTTTTAAAAAAAGGGAAAAAAAAGGAACTTTTTTTTTAAATGTTAAAGCTACATTTGTTTAGGCCTCTCATGACTGAACAGAGTATGGGGAGTTGCCCCCTTTTTTGTTTGTTTTTTTTTCTTTTTTCCTTTTTTTTTTAAGCAGCAAGTCTACAGAAAGGTAAATCACTGCGGATGGGCTTGAAGCTCATTCTGGAGTCTTTGGCTTATGTGGGAGAGGTATGCATTCGCAGGTGGCTGATCAGATTGCGCTGCTGGGTGAATTTCCCACCACACAGTTGACATTCGTAAGGTTTTTCTCCTGAGTGGACACGCATATGCTCTGTTAGTCGGTACTGCCGGGTAAAGCGCATCCCACATTCCTCGCAAGCAAAGGGCTTGAGCCCCAAGTGGCTGCGCATGTGCCGTGTCATGGTGCCCCGCTGCGTGAACATCTTGCCGCAGATGTTGCAAGGGAAGGGCCGCGTCAGCCAGTGAGTCTTCTCGTGCTGCCGCAGCGTGGCTGGATCCTTGTAGCTCTTCTCGCACACCGAACACTTGAAGGGCCGGGACTCCGCAGCGTAGGACTGATTGGGGTTGGACAAATCCTCGGCTTCATCCTTGCTGCCGTATGTGCCTTCCTCCTTGATGTAAAGGTCTTCCTCAGTGTGCGTTTCCACATGGGCGTTGAGCTGCTCAGAGCTCGGGAAGCCTTTGCCACAGGGGATACAGACATACAGGTTGTCACCATAGGCCACTGGCTCAAACCCCTCCTGCCGGTAGACGTAGTTGGCACTGGTATGGCCGCCGCTCTCGCTCTCGCTCTGGCCGCTGTCATCACTGTTCTCCTTACCGTTTTCCACCTCCTCCTTACATGGGTAGGGCAGGTCTGCCCCATAGGCCCCGGCCAGACTCCTCTCCACAGACTTGGACAAGGGCCCCAGCAGGATACCGTTGGGCAGCCCTTCACCCTCGTCCCTGTCTTTGCCCCCTTCCTTTCGGTCAAAGGCGTTGTCTTTCTTGAGCCACTCCTTCTTGCGGGACGAGTGCCGGAGGCCCTTGCGCTGGCTGCTCTCCGTCAGCGAGTGGTGGCACTCCTCGCTCAGATCCATCTCCATGGGGTCGCTGCTGTCGGCCATGCTGTGGGGGGCTCCGACGCCAGACTCGTCGAACGATGAGGCACTGTTGGCTGCAGGGGCTGAGGCAGATTNGCTCGTTGCTGGTTCAGCTGCAGTAGCAGTTGTTTGGCATGATTTGGCAGTTCCATCTCCACCTTCTCTTCCTCTCACCTTCACCTTACCACCTGCAAAACAGTAGGATGAGAGGTGTGAGCTTGCTGTTTCCGCTAGAACAGGTTACATTTAATAGACTGGTTTAACATAGCGCAGTCTATGTTAGGCTTGACACTGACTAGGGAGATCTGAAGTACACTGAGCCCTGCAAGCTGTGATCCTGCTGGGAACAGAGAAAGAAATATTTCTCATGCTAAGACTTGATTCCAGTCTTTCAAAAATCAGATTTGTAATTATCTTTTTACAAAAGCAATCGTCGTTGGCTGGACTCATTATTCAAAAGATACCAGCACAGTGTGAAAACAGTAGTTAGGTACAGGGGAAAGCTGTTCTCTCTTGACACAGATTTAAAGGGAGGATGAGAAGTGAGAAAAAGAGGAATAAAAGAGAAGCATCTACTTCACTGTCATTTGCATATCTGAGCATGTAAAATAATTAGCATAAGCTGCAGCTTTCCTGCTTTAACATGTAGTTTGTTTCTTGGCTGTCACATGTTGAAATCTTATAACTCCCAGCTGCTCTGGGGTTGAGAAAGTGACATGTAGCAACTAAATCCATTGAAGATGGAATTAATCACACTGAGGTGTGAATGGGAAGCCTCCTTAAGAGTACGAAAAGCTGCTTTAAAAACCACTCCCCTGGCAATGTCCATATCCCAATCCACTGACATGAAGGGCTAGAATCAACCCTCAACTGGCTGAAATTCAGGATGCTGAGCTAGGTAAATGTCACCAAATGTCTTCACAAATCTGAAACAGTTTTCTCAAGTTAATTTTGTTCTGTCTTTAATTTTGAAAGAATTTTGTTTAAACTAATAGAGTCAAGTAACATATCTCAAGTCACAGTCTCGCTACCCTGAAGCACTGTAAAGAGAGGAAGATTGTGGTTACCTCCATATAGTTCATGCATTTCACAAACAGTGATCATGATATATTTTAGTTTAGATGTGTATATTGGCCTTCCCAGTAGCATGGCCTCCAGGAAACACCCTGTTTGAGATATGTCAGAACTAACTGCAGTTGCATGTTCGGCAGATATTACAATCCATAAAAACCAGAATTTAAATCTGGGGCTGCATTCAGGAATCCAAGACCAATTAAATTTTTTTTTCCCTTGTTGGCTTTCCTTTTTATGTGTTTGCTTGTTTGAAAGTGCCAACTACTATTTGCATTTATCTGTTAAAGTAGATTTAAAATAGTTTCTGGGGTTCAAAAGTAGAAATTAAACACCAAATTTACAATAACCACCATTTAGCGTTCTGCTTCCTTTCTTCCTTTCCAAATCTATCATATTATTGGAACATGTCTCTTATTGAAGAAGAGAGCCATAAATACAGAGAAATGAAGAGCTTAAGTTTTCTCTTCAAATCATCATCAGTTAATTTTCTGTTGTTCTTGAGTTCCACTACCACAGTCTGTCCCATCAGAGTTCAAATGATGAAGCATTAGACTGCATTATCTTCTCTCTGTGCCACGTATAGGTACACAACGAAAAGAAACAAGGAGTAATGCTGTTAGTATTAAAACTTGCTTCCCTCAAACCCGATTCTTACTACCTGGTGATAAAGATTTCATTTGGCAGAAAGTTGGTAAATTTACATCATCCATTTCTGAACAACAGAAAGGTTTTGCTTTATGAAAAAAAGCTACCAAAAAGTAAACAAAAGCAGTATTTCCTCCAGCATTGTTGCCTGACTACCCTGGCACTTTTCCCAACAGATCTGCCAAGCAGGTGCCTCCCTTCTTCCACAGGACACAGCTCTTCACTTGTTTTGCTGGTCAGCCTGATGCTTACTTTTGCTTTTGGTGGAATTTTGTGCTGGCTCTTCAGTGCAGCAGCACCTAATTTAGCATCCACACAGATCCCTCTGGCTCATCACCCTGACCCACAGCTAAAGGCTGCCCTGCTTTTCTGTTTGATTTTGTTTCAGCAATGGATGGGAACCCAAGAAGACAGTGGATTCACCATGGTGCCTTTGTGCACGTGGATGTTGTTCCCAGAGCTCGGTGGCTTTAGAAAGGGCGGCAGCCAAAAGGAGGAAATACAGACTTGCCATGGTGCTAGTTCCACCTGTAGCATTTCTGTAACAGCAACTCACCCTGCAGAATCAGAAAAATGGGACAGGACAGAGACCACCTCCACTGAGCAGTGTTGAGCACTTTCAAACCAAGATTTGATGTAATTAGTTACATCAGACTTGCAGCACGCAGGCAGCGTGTCTGGTTCTAGTGACTTGCTTCCAGAATTGCTGATTAAGGGGAAGACACAGCAGCACAGAGGCACAAAATACCCACTTTTATCTAGCCAGGCCAAATAAGAGCCCTTACTTCTGGGTCACTGAGAGACATCGATAGGGGAGGACAAAAACATGGCTTGCAACTTAACAGCATCTCTCTGTATAAATGCATCCTGCTCAAGATAGCAAGAAACAGCCGAGTACTGCACTTCCACTACAGACATAATGGTGCTTTGCCATGCTTGGAACACACAAAATCCCTGGGTATGATTTTTAAGTGTTCCAGGAAGGACAAATATGGGAAAGGAAGGGAAACAGTACGGCAAATATTTTCCGCCTAAACAAAGTAGTAATAGTAATAATAATAATTTTAAAATGCTACTCAAGTAAAACTGGGCTTATTTCCCATTGACGTGGCACTTAAAGCAGAGGTCTAGAAATTGCTGTATATGAGTTGTTCTAAGCCTTAAGGCTTGCAAGAGCTATCAACGCAGAATATTTTTAGTGTTTTACTTTTTTTTGTTTACTTTTTTTTTTCTTTCTGCCTTAAATGATATTGAAACCAGGTAATGAGCCTGCAGAGAAAGCCCTGGAAACAGAGTTAGAATTCTAATTCTGCAACTGACCTGATTATCTATGAGGAAGATAATGTTATTATTAAACTTCATTATGTTCTGCAGCATAAAAACTAGCATAGTACAAGTTGTTTACATTACCTCTATTTATCTCACATGTCAAATTTTACAGAACTATTCATGTTCAGTAGGACATATGTATAAGGTAGGCTATTACCTTCAGTAGATTTTAAAAGCAGTGGTCAGGTGTAAGCACTATAACATTGCCTATCAAATTTGAATTTGTTAGCTGAAATCTAATGTGGATTTAACAACCCCAACAAAATGAATGTAGTGAATCAAGGTAACAATACCTTCAACCAAGCTTAGAGCACTGTCTTTAAAATTTTGTCAGAATTGCCCACCAAGGGCTTTGACCAGGACAGGAGTATGGCTCAGAGAAAGAACACTCCTTTGACTGACATCCCTTTGTTGACAAAAGTCTTATAGCAACCTGCCTTGAGTATCTTGTGCAGTCCTCAACAAAAATAAATCCAATCCAGATATTTTCCAGAGGTAACCAGTTAGAAACCATTCTTTGGCAGTGATGCATTTCAGAGGGGGAGGAAGAAAGGTGTGTTGGAAAAGTTGTTAGCAAAAGAGAAGCAGGCATTATTTCTTAACTTATGGCACTCCTAGGATCTCACTTCTAGCTGAAAGTATGGGACCAAGGACAACTATGAGTTTAAATCCTGTATAAAGTTATCTGCCCAAACAAATGGCAGGTGCAGCCTCAGAAAGGCCTTGCTATCCATTAGGTTGCAGAGAGTGTCTCTTAACAAACTGTAACATTTGAATAACATCACCATGACCCCTCCAAAGCCCTAAAAAAATCACAGTGGGTTTATACTTCTTGTATTTCAGTATCATTTTTAATAACCCTTCCTTTGCTGTTTTCTAAAAAAAAACCTGAAAAAACATACTCCCAGTTCAGAGGAGCCTTGGTTCAGAAAAGGCTCAGAATGCATTTATAGTAAAAATCCCAAACCCCAAACCTCAGGAATACATAGATGTTTCACTGGGGCCACAGTCTTTGCTCACTGAACGTGGTGTGCAAAATTTCACCCCTTTGCGTTTAAAGGAGGATTACGAAAGGCTCTGGACAAATAGCAGATCTGGAATCTTTTCCCAGATTCAGGTTGGTTACCCCATATTCAAGACACACATTTTTCAGAGCAGCAAACCTGCTCAAATACTCCCATGCAAGGAGGGAATGAAACAAGACTAAGGCTCTCCACTGCCTCCACCGTATCCGTGACACTGAGACACAGCACATGCAAAGACACGAGAAGTACAGGGCACAAATCACAGAATACAGTAATGCTGCAAGCAGATGCCACACATCAAACAAAGCTTTGCAAGCTAAGAGCCGACAGCATCTTAATAAGCAATATTGCCCCAGGAGCTGGGTAACTGCGAGCTGCTGTGCCCAGCCTGGGGCACACAGTGACCCATGGGCAGCAAAGTTGTGCACAACACACAGGCTGCTCCTGGAGCTGTGCTGCTCTCACTACACAGCAGGAAAAAATTCATTTTCTCTCAATTTGCACAAAGACTCTGGATGTCACAGAAAATGAAATTGCTAAACAGAGGAGAAGGGAAATCCCTTCACCCCTTTCAATAGTATAAAATCTACATATTCACTACAGGTTTGATCCTCTTTTAATATTACTAAATCTCTTCCTAAAAGTAATTGCTGAATGAATGTTAAATGTGTTATCTTAGCACCCTCTGGCAGGAGATGCTATTTGATTTCATCTCTGAGTTATAGATTGCAGTACATGAATATTGTTTACCTTTTAAGAAGCAACACCAGTGAAGCAAAGAATCAATCAAAAACAGATCTAAGGAATCACTCATTTCACGTAGAGGATTTGTGGCTGGATGAGAAGGCTAGACACCGAGCACCTGAACAGTGAGCTAACAGTACTGCAGATAAAAACCAACAAACAGATTAGATGTGATGTATCAAATTAGATGCTGTTAAAACATCAGCCTACTGTGCATGTTACAATAGACCCAGGAAAAGACAGTTGTGTGCTTACTTATTTCTCCACCTTCCCAAGCAGTTGTGCTGCACTGAGGAGATACTGCAGCAGTAAGCATGGGGAAGAACAAGACAAAATGAAATCCACTGTTTCCTACATTGCTCTCTCCCACCAATTTATGACATTAAAAATGCTGTGTCCAGCTGCTACTGGAACTGAGTGAAACTGAAACAGATGACTTCTGCACCCTTCAGTTTCAGACGAACCAACTTTTTTTTGAGCACTTAACAACTGGGAAGAGCGTTTTCCTGTTCCTCACTGGCTCATCTGATCTTCCTTTCCCCACATCCCAACAGAACCAGGACCCTAAGAGGTATCAGTGTATCAGGTGGTTCACAGCCACTAACCTGCCCCCAGGAATTGCACTTGGCAGGTCATGAGCCCATGACTTTTAAAGGTATTCACATTCTAGAACAGCAGAAGCATGAGGAGAAGTGCTGGAACTGTGTTAGTCCAAATGGTTCCCTATCCCCAGCCCCTGTGAGCAGTCAGACAGCAGAATTCAGAAGCTGAGGCACAAACATGCATTTTCATCACTGGCAGTGGAGCAGCAAAAGCTCTGTGAAGAAGGCTCAAGCAGAAAACAGGATGCAGCACCCTTGTTTTTCTCACACAGATTTTTAGCACTCTAAAATAGCTAAGACCAACATGTGAAGTTACTCGGGCAGAGGTCTGCAGAGCTGGGGGAAGGAGAGAACACATGCAGGACAGAGCAGGATGTGCAGCTGATTTTGCAGGTGTGGGCATGGAACAGAGAAGGGAAATGGAGGATCATTTTGCAGAGGATACCACATCAGCAAACTGAAAGTGGCCCATGTTTAGTTTGTTACATCCCAATTAGTGCCAGGCAGAACTGCGCTCCCGCCTCCCCGAGGCAGCTCTTGCAGGACTCCCGCAGAAATGGCACAGCTTTGCTCAAGGACACGAGCACCTGTCTGGTACCTCTGTGTGGCAACGTTTGGATATTTGGGACGTGGACAATACCTGCTCAACTGCTACCAGCTCCTGGCCCAAAAAGGAGAGAAAAAAAGAGTGAGATGATTTCCCAGTCCCTTCTCTCATGTTCTAGAATAACAAGGAGAGCCTGACATGACTAGGCCCTTCTCTACTGCATGGCAAACTTCCCAGGGAAGGGGAATCTCCATGGGTGAAAAGGGTAGGGGCCCTGTGTGCATGAAAGCACTAAAATCAGGAGAGCAAAGTGATTTCCAGTCAGTGCAAGGCTGCAGCAAAGCAGAAACACCTTGCTATTCAAGCTGAAACTATGAGCAGTAGAATGCAGATTAACCACTTGGTTGCCGCTTACCATGCCAGGTACATTGGGCTAAAGGCACCTCCATCCAGTGCTGCCCGACGTGCCAGGTACATCCCATGATGTTCCATTGAAATCACAACAGGCCATCAATAGAACGTGGCTGCACGGATGCAGAATGGAGAACCAGCAGGGACGCTGTTAAATGCAATTAAAATACTGCAATCAAAATTGAAACGTACATTTTAAAACAGCCACCTGCCTTAAATACGTAATTGCTAGAACAACCTCCCCTCCACCCATCTCCCCACAGCTGCTGGACTGCAACGGAAGCAGAACAGAAGGACTCTGCAAGTTTCTTACTGACGCTTCCTGGCCACTTACATTCATGACTCTATCACACTGAGCTTCAGGGGGACCAGTCCACATGTATCCAAAACCAGCAGATCCCAGGATGTCTGCACCACCTTCCTTCTGCTCAGAAATTCAGGCAATGAAATATCATCACCGTTTAGAGAAGCCTCTACAACAAGAACAGCCTGGTGCCAGAGCTTCACGGTCTCATTCCCCACATGGTACAGGCAGCACAAGAAACTCCTCAAAGCTGATCTGCTGTGTTGTCCCCGTTTCCCTGGCCCACTTCCCAAGCCTTTGAAAATATCTTCTAGAGATGTTATGGCATTGAGCCAGGCTGGATACTTTGGTGCAAGGCGGGAGAAGAAGATACTGTATACCCTCTCCTATTTAAAATGATGCTTCACTGATAATTTAATCTCCATTCTTGGAGACTGGAGATCAAGTTGATTCATGATGAACTGCAACTTGTATGAGCGTCGCAAAACTTAAGATCTATAATTCCACCCTTCCCTGCCCAAAGGAAAAAGCAACATCATCTTTTCCATGTCAGAGAAAGGCACATATCACAGATACCCTAGGTTTGACAAGCTGATTGTATCCTCTGCAGCACATATCCTTCCCACGGAGTTCCTCTAATCAGCTCCAGCAGGATTATCATGGAGGCCAGTTTCAGGGTAGATGCTAAGCACAGGTTCCTCTCTATACGTGGTGATGCTGCCCCAGTGAAAACAAACAAACAAAAAGCCCAAACCCACCAAAAAACAGTACGGAAACAAGCCTGCAGCCTGGCAGGGCTTTAACATAGGATTTTAGACCCTTGTGGTGAAGTGAAACATGTGCATAGCTCTTAGCACATTGATGGCTACATGTCTCCAGCTGTGTTTCTGGAGATAGAAATCTTACATTTAAAGTTTGAGAATAGTATTGATTATCAACTTTAAAAGATAAAAGGCCAAATGAAGAAGACCTATAATACTTCACATAATCGAATGAGAGAGCGTAAAGGAGGACACAGGCCTGAGAAATGGAACGGGTTGTCGTGAGGAGGACAGAGCATACAGAGATCGTTCATCCGTCCCGAACATCTGCTGGGCTCAGGCCCAGGTCAGTGTTCCCGTTATTCCCACCTGCACGCTTATCCCCACAACTCTGTAACTAAATCCCTTTCACACTGAACTAATAAGTCTTTTGTATTCAGATCACCCTGTTTTGATTGCTGTAGGCTGAAGATTTTTAAATCTTGTCAATACAATGAAGAAGCGAAATGTAAGCAACTGTTTGCCTACTGACCTGGGCTGTGCTGAGCCAGGAGCATTTGCTGAACTAGTCTGAACAGGCCACTGCCAGCACGAACAGGCCAACCCACATTTAACTACCACACAACTTGAAGCATAATGGGCCAGAGCCCCAGGAATTTGGAGCTCCCCCCTCTCCAGAAGATCATGCTCTGCACTGCATTGGAGCAACCTGAACTCTGGTTGCATCTCCCAGCATCATAACTCTGCAAAACCCTCAGCAATACTTGGTTTAGCACAAGCTGAATGCTGCATAAAAGTATTTCTTGAAGAGCAGCTCAAACGCAAGGATTTTACCCAGATTACATCAATTTGCTTCTTGCTGCTGTGAAGCAAGAGCTCTTCTCCACAGTTGTATTTCCCCTCTAGGCCAGAGTTTAGCAGCGAACGGCTTCAACCAAAGGTGTTTCCTACTGTCAGAACATCTCACTGCAGTCAGAAACGAAGCTTCCTGCCAATTCCTAAACAGAGTGCTTGTATATTATATATTTATTGTCACTGCTGACATGTTCCTACATGTCAGCCTAGGACTAGGCCTAGCCTAGGACTACTCAAACCTCTACTGGGAGGAGAAGAGGAGAGGCATGGGCATTGCAGATCTTGTCAGCCAGAGTCAGGCACTAAAAATTCCTGCATATCTGCAGAGCACAGTTGATCTCAGGAACAGAGCAGTGGCACAAAACAAAGCTCCAGAAGCTCGTGACCACTTAGCGACCAGCAGTAGACTCTGGGCTCTTCTGCTCTTGCTACAGCTGAGCAAGCTCAGTTTCAGTTGTACCTGTATTGCAATTAGTAAAGGCAGCTCCAATGTCCAATGCTAATCTCATTTAATTCAGTTACTCCCTATTGCACGAAAATAACAACATATTGAATGAAGTAACTCAAAGGCCCTTTTGGTATACAAAAATTTTTTCCCAGCTATCTTTGAGCCTGTACAGAATTCTCCCTTTACAACACAAGGATTTAGGACATGACTAAAGGCTTGTTGCTGCCTCCCAGGTAATGCTAGAGAGTGTCAGCTCGGGCCCTGTCCTTCAGTGAGGTAGGCCACTTGGCAGGGGGGGCGTGGGGTGGCAACCTCATGCTGGGCATCGCTCTGAGGGCAGGAGCACACCCAGCACTGTGGAGGAGGAATGGCACGACCCTTTCCAACCAAGACTGTCCTGCAGGACACTCCCAGCCCCAGCACTGCTTTAGGGCTCTGAGTCACCGCAGGTACAAGCTGATAGCAATTGTGAAATGCAGTAATACTGGAGCAAATGCATGACCCTTTCAACTGTCCCTGCAACTGGGGAGGGATCTCCAGGACAGGGATGAGGCAGGCAGCTGGAACTAGTGACTGTGACTCAAACTCCTAATTTACAGGGTTTGTTAGAGCAAACAAAGCCTCAGAGTACTAGGAAAAATGGGAGCAGGTTTGATAAAGATCCTCCCAATCGGCCTGTCTATTTTTATTTCTTGTGTGGACTCAGCAAACGTTTCTGCAGAGAGAAGCAGTCTGCACAGGAGCATCTGCATGCACAATACTGCTAATATCATGAGCTTGCAATAGTTAACACCAAGTTTCCATGCTGAGGGGTGTAGTGTGTCTCGGACCAAAATGTCATCTCTCTCACCATATGCCAGACACCAGTGAGCACACAACAAGCATTGCTGTCTTGTTTTTTTCCAATAAGACAAAATCTCATTCCCTTTACCCGTATCTATAGATGCAGCAGCAGCAGTTTCTAATAGAAATGATGCCTCAAATACAGCACTTTTAGCACTTTATCCACATTTGTTTTTCTTTGCCTTTCCCCCAAAACTGACCATATACTCAGTCCTGAACTTAGTAAAGAAATCTTTGGTTTTAAGTTTCACTTTGGTGAAGTCTTTCAAGCAAACCACTGTAAGAGTTGGTCCTGGCAGTATTAAGACTGTACTGCCTGCCAAACATCTTTCCAAATCAGATGCTTAACTGATCACCCTGAACCCTTTGTATTTGGCTCTTTGCAGACACCAAAAAATCTCAGTACATCTGAGCAGAAGGCCTAGCAGACTCAAAGTTTTGCAAACTTGTCTGTATTGCATCCAAATCTCTCCAAGCTGAAGATAACCAAGTGGGAAAGCAGAGTTTACTCACTTTCAGAATTCTTCATTTCTTTGGCTGCTTTTCCTCAACCCCTACTTCTTATTTTGACTGTTTTATTCCTCTGTCTTCTTTACTTGAGACTTCAAGCATTATTTAAACTCAGCTCAGAGACTGCAAGAAGGTCACTCTACGTACGTTTCCAAAATCCACCTCTTCCCAGCGAGGCTCCCATCCTGCCAGCTTTATCCTGCAGCCCTGCACAGCAGTGGGCCAGGGCTGCAGGTACCTCGGGTGCATTTGGCCAGCCCTCCCCGAGAGACAGCTTCTCAGCTTGGGGGATTACAGCCGGGCACGTTATGAAAGGCAGCCCAGCAAGGTCATGGGGTGTTGAAAACTTTGCCACAGTCCAAAGCACAGGATCTTCCTCCTTTCCTTCCCCACTATTCTTGTCAAGGTCAAGGATTTCCTGGCAGTCCTCGAAGTACACAAATTGTAGGCTTTTGTCATGAATTAAGACTTAAAACTTCTCTTCATTATAAAAAAGTACAAGGGGTGGAGCAAGGCAGGGGAGAAGGTACTTTTGCCTAAGATTTGGTTCTGAAAAGGGGATTGACAGCCTATGTATGTGCTTTACCCTGTAATCTGAAAGCTCCTCAGGACAGGACCCTTAAAAGCATTTTATACTGAACCATAACACACATCCCAGAGCAAGAGAACCAGCAGCTCCCTGCATCCATTCCAGTCTGCTCAGCTTCTCTTAAATCAACACTGCCAGAAGGCAAGACAGCACTATAACAAATTAGCACCACTCACAATTTGTTGAAGTTGCTGTTGCATTGTTTGTTTATTTAAAACACACGCAAGCACACACGCAAAAACCTCCCGAGCCTGCTCTCTGCTGCCATCCCCCAAACTCCAGATTTGCAGTCTCAGAGAGGCGAGCACAGGCTGTGGATTAAACCCATGCAGAGCAACAGCCACTGTGCTGGGACTCTGGGTTTTGCTCTTTCACTACAAGCAAAACCAAAGAACGCCCACATTATTCCAGCCTGGAACATCCTGGTGTAGAAATCCTTATTTCAGCACCTGACTAGAGAAATGTTGTTAAGAAAAAGAAAGAGCCACAGGTTTGAAAGGACCCAGCGCTAATAAAACTCTTAGTGCTAATGCTATTTATGAACATCCAAGGGATAATCTGCACTCTTTATCAGCCCACAAGATTATAAGATCTTTAAAATAGGAAACATGTCTTACTTTATAAAGCACTGTATAAGTTTACAAAGCGCAATATTAGTGGTAGCAAATAATTGTCAAAGTCGAGCACAGAGGTGGCCGTAAAACCTGAAGTACCATCACTGTTCCCATTTCATTCTGAGCTCTGGGTAGTAGCACTGTACATTCACTGGTTGTGCTGACTTGGTCTGCTCTTATGCACCAATCTGGTTTTATTCTAAGGGATCATTTGGGAAATGTGCTACGCTTATACTCCCAGTGGAGAAAGTAATGTTTGATCATGAGATGATCACGATGAGGATGATTTTAAAGAGCTGTAGTAGATTCTTATCCTTCCGCCAAACAGTCTAGTTTGCCAGCATGTGTCAGTGTGCCAGCAATGATTCCTCTGCAGCACTTCTATCTGTAGGCACTTATCACACACAGAGCACCCTGCTATGGGAGCAGCTGCTCCCCCGTTACATCATGTATCCTCCACAGACAGCTTCTCTTTCACTCCTCTTGGTTTATATGACAATCAGCTCTGGGCTACTGCAGGCGTAGTTTAGAGGACAGTAAAGTCAGCATCATCCACTCAAACCCTTATATGCTTTCATTCAGGTTTGGGGTTTTTTTTCTCATTTTAGAGATTTTTTTTCTGTCTTGTGAACGCTCTTAATGTTTTCATTTCTGGCAGCTGACAGATAACTGCATCATCCAAAGCATCTCTGCTCGCCTGGGCTGAGCATGGCTTTGGTTTCTGGACAGGTGAACGCCACAGAGAACACAGCTATCTCCACCAGTCTAACAACAATTAAGGAAATTAAGGGATTTTCTACTCAGATTGAGACCTTTGCATGGAATTCTGTTGGTGTCAAAACATTATCATTTTATTCTTCAGATAACCCATGATATATCAAATGTTTAAATACTCAAGCTTAAGTATTTCAAAAGCTACTCACTTTATATTTGTCACCCAAGGAAATTACTAAGTAATTTGTGAATTTTTTTCCCTGCCAGAAAAAAAAAAATGCTTCAAAGAGCAGAGCAGAATGCATCACCCTCCTTCTTTCAGCATTATTAAAACCATCTCATTGGTAATTATTGTCCTCAAGATGGGTGTGGGGGAGTGAAAATCTGTAACAGATTCTATTTTTAGAAGATAACCTTGGGAAAAACAGGAGGTACCAGAGAAACAGGCATGAGGGGTGAAGTTATGACAGTACTGAAACTAGCAGGAGACACAGGTGTACCAGGTGTCTGTGCCAGAGAGCTCTGAGGAACACAAATGTGGCCACACCTCCTGCAAGATTTAGGCTTGGCCGGCAGGTTTCAGAGGCACTCAGAATTCACAGAGACAATTCACATATTTAAAAGTTTGAGCAAGAGTTAAAAAAAAAAAAGAACCAAAAACAAAACCAAACCCACACAAAAAGGTTATTTTAAAAGTTTGCTGGATCACTTCCCATGGAGCTCTCCCCTCTCCACAAAGAAAGCGGTTAAAGGAAAAAAAAAACCCAACCAAAAAGCCAAGCAGAACCAAAACCTAAAAACAGCCAGAGAGGCTGGAACTTCCCTAATGCAGATGAAACAACACAGCAGTTTTATACCTACATAAATAGGATCAGAATCTGACCCAAGGAGTAATACACACACAAACTTCTGCTCACAGCTATAACAAACACTGATACCACACCTTAGAGTGGAAGGAAAAGGTAAAATTCTTCCTTTCTTACCACTTCCAGCAAAGCCCACTGATATTACAGCATCAAGAGATGCCCAGAGGATGCAGAAAGTACCCTTGGTGAGGATACATTTGGACTAAAGCCTCTCTCTTGGCAGTGTGCATTCCCAAACACCTGTACCAAGTATCCAGCTGCTTTCAGCCCCTGGCTGCACATTGTTCAGCCCCGTGCAGTTCTGTCGCAGAGAAGGGCTGAATAAATCGTGGCATTGTTACACCACAGCGCAGGTGCTCGGAAACACACACATCCTGAGGCTCGTGCCTCACCAGCCATAGGGATGTTCTCATGCCATCCAGCTTTCTCTGACCCGCCAAGTCAGTCCACCTTGGGTTAACCTATTCCCTTGTCCAGGCATTTTCTTGGCAGGCACTTCACTCAAGGAATATGTTTTAACAGCAAGAAAACCACCTCAAAATCCCCAAACAAACAAGTCAACACCTGTAAGGAACCTGAGTAAGTCACATAAGTGGCATCCTTCTTATCCCAAGGTATCCTCCATCACAGATGCTAACATGGCTTTCACACACCTGCTTTCTCTGCAGCCTCGTGTAAGAAGCCTGACAGTAATCCCAAATCCCCAAACCCTCCCGGGAGCAGTCACTGCACACCCAGACCTACTCCAGACAATCAAAGTCTTGTAACAGGGTACATAAAGTAAAAGCCCGTTTAATCTTGTGCGGGCAAGAAATAGCAGGGACTTGCCTGTTGAAAAATTAGAAGGTATATAGCAATTCATCAAATTGATTTAATAGACCCAGCTGCATGTGTGAATGCTGGCCCCAGCAGAGACAGTCCCAACCCTACGCATTTGCTTACAAATAGGCAAGGTGCTTTGGCACAGCTACTGAATCCTTTGAAAAAGTTGGTTTTGACATGTTGGAAAAGGACTTGGATTTTTCAGCTACTCTCTAAGCAGAATGCAATTCAGAGAACACACCCAAGACCTGCAGCAGACACCACTTTAAAACTTGTCTTCGTTATGTTCTAATTTTTACACAACTTTCTAACACTTGCAATAGCCAGATGAAATTTTTCATGTTTCTAAAAACAGAGGAGAGGTCACGAAAGCACTGTTACACATCATTTGTTCTTTCTGTAGTGATAGAGTCCAGAGTCCTGGCCCAGGGTTTCCACTTATATTTTTCCCTGTGATTCTTAAGCCAACAAACCAAATAGAGTTGTCAGGTTTGGTGAGTTTCAAAACAAAAGGTGTATTAGAAGGGGGATTACTAACTATCATATTATTTAAAGGATTTAGTGAGGAATCTAAAAATCTGTGTAAGCATTTGTTGGAGGGCGACTAGAAAGAGAAGAGCCTGATAAAAACTGCCCCACGCACCCCAGTCACAGAGTTTGTTCCTCTCCTCTGCATAAAATCATAGAATCATTTAGGCTGGAGAAGACCGGTAAAATCAATTAACCCATCACTGCCAAGTCCACCTCTAAACTGTGTCCCCAAGTGCCACCTCTACACAGCCTTTGGATGATCTCCAGGGATGGCAATTCCACCATTTTTGTGGGCAGCCTGTTCCAATGCCTGAAAAGAAAATTTCCTTGAAATTTTCTCTAATATCCAACCTAAACCTCCCCTGGTCAACCTGAGGCCATTTGCTCTTTCCTATTTCTTGTTGCTTGGGAGAAGAGACCAACTCCCATGTAGCTACAATTTCCTTTCAACCTTGTTGAACCTCACCCAAGCGGCCTCCGCACATGGATCCAGCCTGTCCAGATCCCGCTGCAGAGCCTTCCTGCCCTCCAGCAGATCAACGCTCCCACCCAACCTGGAGTCATCTGTGAGCTTACCCAGGGTGCCCTCGACTCCCCTGCCCAGATCTCTGATAAGGACATGCACACTAATGCCTTCTTGCCTTCTGTGAAGGAAACAAATCCAAAAGACTTGGAAAACACTGCACCGAGACACATGGTGGGGAGGTTCTGGGAAGCAAAGCAGCAGCTGAAGTTATATGGAAATAACAACAACATTCACAGAAGTTCCCCTTGGATACATGTCAGCGTGTGGGAATGAAGGATTAAGATTGAGTATTTGCATTTCCCAGTCAGATGCCAAGATAGCAAAGCTGGCAGGCTACGGTGCTGTGGCATTCCTTGAAGGGAGTCTCCAGCCATGAACACTGTATGTACAGGGCTCTTCTGCTTGCAAGTGTCTCTCTCTCTAATAGTGAGTATTTTGAATTTTTTAAAATGTGCTCTAGGTTAGTGCTTATAAAAGTAAAGCATTAACAGCTCCAGCATAGCACAGGCAGCTGGGCAAGCTCTGCTGGCAGATCCTTGCCAACACAACCCCAAATTAATCCTGCGCTGTGCTCCCAACCCACACACAGCAAGCAGGTAGTGCCATGGTGCCAACTGCTTCAGTCAGCACGTAAGAGCAAAGTGCCATGTTATTAGCTCCTCTAAAGGCCACAGCAGAACAGTTTGATCCCTGCATACAACAGACACCTGAATAATTAGAGGGCAGGGCTGACTCCTCTGGCAGACATAGCTTTTAAAATAAGATGTGGCACTTCTGCATCATTGCCCTCTACAACAGATTTCAGTGCTTTTATGCTGCTTTTTCTAAGGCCAGCATTAACGTTGCCAATCATACGTTATTTACCAGGTGGAAAAAAAATCCCAAAACAAACCACGCAGAAATAGAGGCATCATTACAGAGGATGAGGTACCATGATCTGTTTTAGGGCATCCAAGTCAGAGCCACCACCAGAAAGGTCAGGTCTTGCCCTCTTTCTGCATCAGCCCTGGTCTGGCTCAGCCTTACAGCCCCACGGTCCTCAGGGCAGCACAACAGAGCAGGCAGCAAAGCATAGCCAAGGATCAGGAACACTCTTGAACAAAGCTGGCTGTAAAGCCAAATCCCACGTGTCAGAGGTCACAGCAGTAACTGAGGATTGTGCTTCAACCCCCAAAACATCCTCTGGTATCCAGGAAGGCTGCTGGCAATAGGTGAAAGATGGTTGTGACACATAGGAACAATGAAGAAAAGGTTCTTGGAATTGCTGTTGACACTGTGTGGTGCACACACAGTGAAAGGCAGAGCAGAGCAGCACTGGGACCGGGAGGAGCTTCAAGTGAATATTCCTCTGGGCCTTTAGGCCTGAAATTCTCCTCTCCAACACCCCAGTTTCCATAGTAAGAAGTGAGATCAGTGCTTAACTACACAAGATGCTTCCACTTTGTAACGATCTTCATTTCTAGGTGTTTAATTGTTGTTGACTTCCTCCCCTTGGAACTTTGTAACAGCCCAGCAAGAATGAAAGTCTGGAGATTCTTCCCAAAGTCCCCCAAATGCATGAGAAACTGGAATCTGCTGCAGGGCTGCAGTACGTTGTCTCAGCAGATTCAGTGTGTAACGAGGTTTTCTGAAACAAAGTATAATAAGTGTTTCTGCCTGGACTTGCCAGAAGATCTTAATGCAAATAGAACTGCAGGAAAATTAGGGTGGACTCTGGTGGCTGCCTCCCCCTCAGGGTTTTGGTTTTTCTGGTGTGTTTTTTTTTTTTTTTTCCTTCAATCCTGATGAAATTCATTACACTTGCATTTAAACTGAGGTTGTGATTTAAATTTTCCAAAGCAGGCAGGGCAGGTTTGAAAGCCTGATCTATCAGAGTGTGTGTGCTTCCTGAGAACCAAGGTAGGTGCAGAGCCTTCCCCAAGGGGTGCCTGGTTGGTGCCCTCACCCCCACGTTTGCTGTCACACGGGCCACTGGATTCCTGGCAAGTCGAGCAGGCTTGCTCCTTACAGCCAAGCAGCCCCACATTCAAACATGCCACTACTTTCCTTGAAGGTATTTACAGTTTACTTTTTAGTGCTACTTTAAGTTCAAAGGGGCTAGTAAAGCCCCATTAAGCCATTTACATCAAACTGGTTAGTTAATTATCCTGTTGCAGGCTTTAAATTAGCAATTTATAACCCCTTCCCTGGAGATGCCAGTATTTGGAAACAACTCAGCCAGGACATTTTGCAGGGTGCAGTTAAGGAACAAAAAACAACACTAAGCCAAACCAGCCCCACCCCCCAAAAAAATCCCAAAACAACCCAAAATAAATATCTTCAGTTTTTGAGTGCACATCTCTTAACTTTGGGAGAATCTAGTAAGAACAGAGGTAGGGGAGAGCCCACTATTACCAGCTAGCAGGGACAGTGCGGCTGTGTCTACTTTAGGCTATGCAGCAAAATGTGATTTGCAGAGGCCCAAAGCCAGCCTGGGAGGCACCGCAGCTAGAGGGGGATGATTCTTTCCTTACAACAAGATACTCTGCTTCTCAGTAGCATAATCAAAGGTATTTTTACATGCATGCGTACAAAAATGTGTCTGCTCACAAGGGAGGAACACTATTCGAGGGTTTGGAGCTGGTCAAACTGAACACCAGCATACAGCTGCAGCCCTCTTTCGTGTTAGGATTAAAAAGATACATATTTATCATATGTATATTCATACATATACATACATCCCTTTGTCATAAGGGTCAATCATCCCATCATCAGCCAAGTGAGGCTGGAGCTGAGGGGTCTCCATTCCCAGGATCCTCTCCCCTGCCAACGACCTTTAATTT
Organism: Mystacornis crossleyi; assembly: GCA_013400655.1. NCBI lineage: Eukaryota > Metazoa > Chordata > Aves > Passeriformes > Timaliidae > Mystacornis > Mystacornis crossleyi. The sequence goes on from VYZQ01011114.1 coordinate 19,455, forward strand.
CTGAGGAGAGTCTGTTGTCCACTCAGGGACTGGTTATTCCAGTCCACCACGCTCAGAGTGCAAAGCTGCTACAGAAGAGAATTACCACCTTCCCCCCTAAACACCTGACTGCCCAAACCGACCAGCTCCTAGAGCACAACAATCCTCTCACTCCCTCTTCCTTATTTCCACCAGCCATTACTTTAGTTCTACAAACAATTGGCATACTGGATGTTTACCTGAAAATCTTACTTAAAATAAAGAGGAGAGGGAAAGACTGCCCAGGTGATACTATTTTCACACAACAATCTATCAGATGTAGGAGAAGCCTTGGCCCCGATCCTGGAAGGTGTCCCAAACTAACAAGCACTTAACACCTCACCAAGCGCAGGAATCCATGGAAAGAAGGACCATGTGGAACGAGACTAAGGCAAACGAGGAGATTTCAAATTAACATCAAGAAAAGGCACATCAAGTTTGAGAGAAAAATTCCATTCTACCTGAAAGACATGACAGACAGATGGGATCAAGTCATATGACAGACCCTGCAATTTCTTTTTCCTTCATCTTAATGTCCCCTTTACAACAGCAGAAAAATACCATCTTCTGCCGAACAAGTGTCAGATAAACTTAAAGAGAGATAAAAATCTAAGCAATTTATTTCTTTATGCTATGCAACCATGAGATTTATTTTGAATTTCCTTGCTTCTTCTGCTTATGGAGAGTAACTGTTTCACAATAATTTTTGGGATGGGGGGCAGATGGGAAGAAGAGAGGTTTCAAACCAAAGTAACGAAAAATATTTTTGTACAAAATTTATAAGATGGTGTGACTTTTATGTGATTTACTGCTCTAAATTGCAAGACAGAAGCCTTATAAGAAAAATACTGGTAAATACAACACAAAATGTAAATTATCTAAAGGACTGAAAAACCCAACCCCACACATAGATGACATTCTCCGAATTCTCTGCCCTTTCTTGGGAGCAGTTACACCCAAACCTTCACTCGGACCAGGGGCTGTTCTCTCCTGCAAACAACAGCCTGGCCTCTGAAACAGCCCAGTGCTAACAGGCTCCAGGACTGCATAATATTAGGGAATTATAAAATAATGTGAAACCGGGGAGAAAGAAGACACCAAAGCCCTCCTGAGGATAAAATGAGAGTCTTTCCTGCTCCACCAAAACCTTCCATTTCCAAGGCATGCAATACCCAGGCCCGTGCCTAGAACAGGTGTGTCTCCTTAAATACCTCACATGTCACACTTGTGTCTCATGGACACAGTCCTGCGGGATTATATTAGTACCAGTGCATACCAGCTGGAGCTACCCCGGCGGTGTCCTGTGACTGCTCGCACGGGGGGAGCCGCTCTCGCCGCAGGCACGGCCCCTCTGCCACATGATCCCGGAGACAGACGGACAGACAGACAGACAGACAGACAGCGACCCTGCCACTGCGGCTTCCGAGCACTTGCGCTCCGGGGGCCGAGCCAACGCAGGGACAAGCAAGAGACCTCCTCCAGAGCAGGAAGGGGCACTGCCGGGACACAGGGAGCGGAGGGCTCCGCGTATCCTTTTCTTTCCTCCTCTGCGCTTATTAGCAGCAAATTCTCAACCAATTTATGCCAAATAGATGCGCCGAAGACCTCCTTTAAATAAAAAAAAAAAGATGCACGGTTAACAGAGCAAAGTCCACTCAGCCATTCCCAAGCAGAAAATGCTGACGGGGCACAACGCAGGTATGGCTAAAGCAGGGTGAAGGAAGAACAAAGGAGAGCAAGCCTCATACATCTTCAAGTCAGTGCAGAAAGAGACACCCCTTGGCAATTTCAGCCTAACTCATCACTAACCTTGGAGCATGCTAGCTGCTGGCCTAAGCAGCTGAAAGAGATAGTAAGAAAATTTTTATGGCAGCAAACACATTAGTGACATTTTTTGTGTCATATCTTCATGAGTGGCACAGATAATACAAAGAGCTATTTGGTTTTAGCTATAGCGCTGCATCACAAGACAAAGGAATTCCTCAGCATGAAGAACTGCCCCGATGCCATCCATATCAGGAAAGAGATCTTGTAGTACTGATCAGGGAGCCAGAGCACCGATGGGTGTGAGAAGCTGGTGAGCAGCACACGGGTTCAGAGGTGGAGCACCACAGGGCCCTGGAGGATCTCCTTCTTAGTCCTCCTTAGCAGCACAAACGCCCTCATTTTCCAGAGAACTTTCTTGCAATAGCTTTTAGAAGAGAGAGTATGTGAGTAAAACTGAGTGGACCAATCTTGATGAAAAGTCTAACTTAGGAGGAATCTACCACATCCTTAAGTTATTACACTGTTTAATTAATTCAGATTTCCAGGTTTAAGCACACATCAGGTTTATATCTGCTCATCCCTACCGTAACTGGCTCCAGGCATCACAATCAGCTGTTGAGGATGAAGGCAATGCCGAGCTAAACTTTCTTCTCAAGTGCTTTTTCAGTCCACCTCTGCTTTATAACCCCTCGAGGACTGGGTGATACAGAAGGTTCAATGAACCCAACTCATCACTCCAGCGAAAGTTGGAAGAAAAGGGAAATTCTCACATATTTTACATCCCATTCATCTCTTCATCCCATTGGCCATTTCTGTTCAAATAAATCCAGAATAAGGCCATTCCATGACACTTTATTCTCAAACAAATGAGCAGGACCTCAAAGCTCCCCAAATCCATCTACCCCTACAAGCACCTATCCTTCTTATCACTGGCATTTCTGTCCTTCTTATTACTGGCATTTCTCAGTTTCAAGAGTCCTCAAGTCCATAGCCATAAAAATCAGCATTAACTGCCAGGTGAACTCTTACTACTTAGCCAACTATTTATTATGCTGGGTCCTTCACTACCAGGCAAACATCGGTTGCAAATGCCACCTCATGTTCTCAGACACCAGGAGTTTAAACGCTGAACAGCCTCCCATAACCAAAATGTAGCATCTTTATGTTTCCTTTGTTCTTTGCCAGCCAGTGTTAGTGACTTTCTGGCCAGTTAGCAGCCAGCCTGGTAAGAGCTCTGAACTTCACACATTTGTCCGGAAATCTTAGAATACAGACTGTCCTGTACTTCTCAAGCAACTTGAAACCAACTTGACAGAGCAGGTCTGGGTCCCCAAACAGACAAACGGAGGCCCAGCTGTATTTCATAACTGTGCCACATACAAAACGTGCACTTCCAGGAAGCTTGAGACTTGGAGACACACCTAATGTGGAAACAATTATTTAAGAAGCCATTTTTTAAAATCCCCACATTTAGTACTGGAGTGCAATCATGAACTTCATTTTTCCACAAACAAAAATTTGTCAGACTTTGGGAAAACCAGGCCTTCTTATAAGCAACTTCTCGGCATACCCAGGGCTGTGTGTTCCCGTAGGAAAAGTCTGAATTTCTAGGTGAGAGCAAAACAAAACAACTCCTTTAAGTGGGAGTAGCTGAGAACAGAGCTGTCCACGCGCCTCTGTACAGGCCTTCATCCAAGTGCTCAACTCCCACTCCTGTCAGTACTTGCAAGCCTTTAATCCAACTGAGGTTCTTCACCAACCTCCAGCTATTTCATGATGTGCCTGTCTTGGGGCATAAAATCCTAGAGAGAGTCTCCATAAATCAAACACATTTGTTATATAATTGAAAAGATTTTAAAGGGGAAAATGGAAAAAAATCCTACTGTCATTAAGAAGAAAATTAATGATCTAGAGAACAGCAGTGATTAGCCAGAGAGCTATTCTTTTTTATTGAGCAACCAGACTCATAATTAAGGTGTTTTTTCTTAAAATAATATATAAATAAACTACTGGAAAGTTTTACACAACTTTAACCTGTGGAATTTCAGAGTTCAAATAAATTACAAGCTATTTCACTGTTGGACTGTCTGTCTCTAAGGCCATAATTAATTTTAATGTTCAAATTTGCAGTGCCAAACACATGACCAGGAGTAAAATAAGAAAAACCTCTTCAGGACTCTCTTGCAGTTTGTATCAACAACACAGAATACTGGAAAATACGAGGCCAGGTGCACTTATGTTCAGAGATATCTTCAGCCTCAAAGTATGTACTTTGAGAAGTATTTAAAGCGTAAGAAATTCAAAATTCACTTGCCCCCATTTGGGGGGAGGGTAATGGAGATGAGAGAGAGGAAGGGGAGGGAAAAAAAGAAATCAGCTGTTCCATTAGAGACTTCCATTAGAGGGAGTTTCCCTTCTCTGTGTATCAAACCATTACAAATACAGGAAAAGCCACAGCAATGCCATGCCAGCAGCTAAATGTGCTTTTATTTATTTATTTATTTATTTATGTATTCAGAGAGCATTCAATGGTAGAGGAGACTGTATTTAAATAAAGTAATTGAAAGCTACCAATTTTAATCCTGTTTTACATTGACACTCTAGGTCACGAAGGATGATCAGTGGCTGGTAACTACTAAGCCATATTGATTTGCGGCTAAATAAAATCTGCTCTCAGTTTGGTATTATTTTTTGCTAACCGGAGCTGCACTATCTCCAGCTGAAACATTTATTCCATTTCACAGGTATTTATCCAGCTAACATTTTCCCTTCTTTTATTATTTTAATAAACAGCCAATGACTTTTATTAGACATTTTCTCATTTGAATCGTAATGCCTGAAAATCCAAAAAATCATGATCCATTGAGAATTTTTAACTTCATTTTTGTACCTACTATACTAAGCATTTCAGTCCAAACATGTTTAACATTTAAAACAAACTCTTTCATAAAGAAATGTGAGCTGTAGCTGATGATTTAAAACTGAATTCACACTGCCTTGTCCTTCAAAATCTAGAGCTACCAGATGCTGGCCTCCCATTAGATCTCATTCTTATTCACCATCTTAGAAAAGGAAAACAAGCATCCCGAATTTCTTAAGCTTTCACTGTTTTATCAACTGAAATCTTCAACTGATTAAAAAAAAAAATCTGCAAAAACGGCCTGAAGGTCTCCTTGCAAAGGCAGCTTCATCTGTCAGAATAAACTCTTGTTCCTCATGCACAGGGACAGACTTTCTGCAATTGAGCATTCTATCTTTCCTTAAACTTTTGGCAGAAGACAAGCAGTGCCTGAATAAAGACATATCTAAGCTCATTACAATCTGTGAAAATTGCTTAAGGCAGCCATTGTAATTTCAAGTTTCTCTTCCTAGTTATTAAAAAGATTGTTCAATTCAGTAGCTTTTAATTGTTACATCTACAGTGCATTTGCCTTTTGCGCAATATACCACAAACTACCATCAAAGACTACTAAAACCAGCAAAAGCAAGAGGTGATGCATCCATTTCCTACAATACACATTCTGCTTCCCTTTTCTTGGCGTATGTACTGAGAGGCTGTGATTGCATCTGTCCCCATTTTCTTTAGCAATCTGTATTAGAGAAAAATCTTATTTTCCAAAAAAATCTTAATACACATGCCAAATGAATAAGATAAAGCTTAATTTGCTATCAGGAAGATGGCAGAGAAACAGAGGACAGACCTTCACCTGATCAAGCACAACGTTATGTGCGAAGTGCAGAAGAAACAGGTTTTCATGAAACCTTCCCATGCTACTTTCAAATTCATGTTTGCCTTCATAATCCATGATATTTCTCAAACCATTTCTGCACTAAGTTCCTTATTTGTTTATTCCTTCCCAAGATAGCGCTTCCATTTATAAAATTCACACCTTAATTTCTAGCACAGACCTGTCAACCTTAGGAAACCTGAAATGAAGTCTTTCCTTTTGGCAGCTGAATGGTGGAGGATGCTGTTCAAGCTCACCCATGGCCACATGTTAATCATCCAGCAATCTGGCTGAGGTGATTAAAGCAGGAAAAGTAGCACTGTATTGGACACAGTGCCATGGCCCTGCATCATGCTGGACAACTGTCATGTACACAGTTTGGACACAGAGAATCTCCCTGGGTAATTTACCAGTACTGCTGGTTTCAAGTTGTGGCTAGATAGCAAATGCACAGAATGCACCATTCCATTCTTACAGATTTTTGAAGAAAGAAAAATTTTTTTGGGGGGGGGGGGGGGGGAATCTGCACCGAAGGAATAAAACCAAGAAACCTTCTTTGCTCCTTGCTATAAACAGCCATTTTGCTGGAGAAGCAACCAGAGGGAATAAAACTGCACATCCCTTCTTTAAAAGAAAGATGACTTGGTACTTTGGAAGTAGTCTAGTAAGAACACAATTTCCCTCCCCTAATGAAGTTCTTTGTCCAGTATTAAAAGAAAGTAATCTTTCAGTAGCACTTCAGCCACCTCAAAGGGTAATGTAAAAAATAATGTAGGGTTGTGATGTTTAAACAAGCTTTTCCACCAATTACTTAATAGCATCCAGAGGCTCCAAGTAAGAAACAGGACCCTTCACACCAAGCAATTTATAGTAGCAATACACAGAGTGGGGCAGAGGACTTGAAGGGAAGGAAAATGCTGGGGGCAAGGGCAGAGGGGAGGTAAAAACCCACAAGTAAGATCACTAAATATATCCAAAATCTAAAAACTGTAATAAAAGCCAATGCCCTGCACCAAAGCCCTCTGGAAGGAAAACAAAACAAAACAAAAACAAACAAACAAACAAAACTCCAACAAAACAAAAACCCCAGGTAATTTCTTCCTTGTTCACCCCTTTGTCAGATCAGATCCAGAGATCCAGCAGCTCCCCAGCAGCCCACTCGGGAGAGCTCCAGCCCTTTGCTACCCCTCGGGCAGCCTTGTGCCCTGGAGTACTTCGGTGTGGCAGGTGATGACAGCTGACAGGTAAAAACTCATTTGCCCCCGGACTGCCTGGCATGTGAACTCACAAGGGCTCTGTGAGCTGGAAGAGAAATATCCCAAGAGAAGAAAGCAACTCTCGCTATTTTGCCTAGAAAGCCTCCTCCAGAGAGCTGCGCCGTGCTGGAAGGTGGCGAGTGACGCCTGCGCTGCGGCCGCTCTCCCGCTCGGGGCAGGGGAATGCCACGCTGCAGCGAGCTCGCTGCTCCCAGGCTCACGTGGAAGCATTCCAAGCTACTCAGCTCTGACAGCTCTCCGACTGCTCTTCCACGCGGTATTGCTTTACATTACATTGCTCTCCCTGCCAGGAGGCACTGCTGTATTACAGTACAGTCGTCTAGCAAAATGTAAAACTGATTTTTTCACCTCCCAAATACCAACCGACTGTTGCTGTTGCAGTCACGACTGCAAGCCCTCCTCTGTGTTACACTTTCCTGCTTTTGTGCGGGTACAAGGGATTTTAATATCTTCTCTCCAGCCTCCTTCCCAACTTTCTGCTTCCTCCCCTCCCCGTTGTGCTCCCCAGTCCTTTCTGCCGAGGGCAGCCACCCTCAGCTTCCAACCCAAGGCGTCACTACTACCCGAGTTAAAAACTCGAGCTCATTAGGTACATTATCAGCGACTGTAGCACCGAGAGGAGAAACTGCGAGAAGTAACTGGAAACATTGTAGTCACTTACGGCTTCGTTAGCAAGCTTAGCTTCCTGTTAACTCAGAATTTTAAAAAAATATGCAGGCTACGGAGGCATTTTATAACACATACACATTTTTAGGCATTTGACTCCTAATTCTCCTCATTTCCGTGTGCTTTACATTACCTGTTGGCTGTAAAGCAAAACTAGTTTCCCGCACTGCAGGGTAGCTGGTTTCCTTTCTAGTTTTGAACTATATAAATAGCCATGTTATAAGAGCAAAGGTCTAGCTCTCTCTGTTCTTCAGGAGCAGCCAGAACAGGGCCAAAAAGAAAAAGAAAGTGAGGGATGGCAGAGAGGGAGGAAAAGCAATGACATAGAATACAGGCAGTCTTTTTCCTTCTTACACCCTGTGCAATTGTTAAAGATCTCCTAATCCAGAGGTTGCATCCAGGCCATCACTTTTAATAAGAACTTATCTGTCCTTCATCGATTTTTCAATCTGTTTAGACTTCTGCTATCCATAACACCCTGTGGCAGTGAGTTTCACGTGGTAACTGCTGCTTGACAGAGTGCCTCCTCTTTGCCTGCTTTGAATCAATTTAGCAAACACAGGAGCTGTGAAGGATCACTCCCTACTCCCTTTGCCAACCCCATTCATGACAATGCAATACATCTGCAATTTCTGTAATGTCACCTCTTCTCTATGGCAAAGAGAAATCCCAGTGACTGACGTTTCTCTGGACCTTCCCTGGGCCTCCACTACCTTTGAAGGTGGTGATTAGAACTGCACAGTGCCTAAGACACTGGCACAACACACATTTACCCAGCAGCATACTGACGGCTTCTGTTTGGTTTACCAGCTTGGGTAAACATCCAGAGTTTGTTGTTTCTTCAGGGAGTACAGCATTTCCTCCCAGCTGCCCATTCGTCTCTCTGCAAGAACTTTCTGGGGACTCACTTCAGAGCGCCCTTAAGCAGTCTGCTGAGGTGACAGGTGACATTTTTCTTCTCCCAACAACTGCTGCCACAGTTCTCTCAGTTTTTCTACCCAGTTCAAGTCAGCCAAAATCTCAGCTTTCAGATCCCTGCCATTTTTCAAAATCTTCCCAAAAGCACAGCAGCTTGCAGTCACTCAAAGCTCATGGCTACTTTCCTTCACCTGTACACCCAATCAGAAAGTCCACAAACCAGAGAAGCAGAAAGGACACGGTTCTCCCCAGCAAGCGGGGGGAGCACTGTTGCATTAAAATCTGAACTGACAAACCAAGGAAAAACTTTCTCAATCTTGTCCCAGTAAATATCCCAGTCTTAAGAAATTTCCCAGGAGTCCCCACATAACGAGTGACTGTCCTGAAGGATCAGTCAGACCCGGCACTGCGATGCACAAATCACTACCCTGCCTCATGAGCCCCTGCTAACCCCAAAAGACGTGCTTCCCCAAACAGAGCTGCTCCATATAATTGCTTGGCTTATCTCCCCTCTCTTAGCTGAACTACCACGGTTCCAAAAGGCCTTAAAATTAATGATAGATATGCTTGCAGATTAAAACTCCTCTACCTGCACAGTGCTGTGTGCATCACTTGTTCACACAGCGCTTGGCTGCAGTTTCTCTGTGCTTCTTATAAGTGGCTGAAGTGCTGCTGAATTAGCAAACACTGGGAGGAAACATCAGAGTAGTTTGTTTGACCACAGTTTCAAAATTTCTGGCAGGCAGTTGTAACACATCAGGAGAAAGATAACAAAAACCAAAGTTATAAACTGAAACACTGAATCTCAGCATACCTGACCAGAAAACTGAGCAGGTAATTTGAGCAAACACAGACTCTTATGAACACACAGTCAAAAAAGTAGCTCAAGACAGATTAACAAAATAATAGCACAGACACATCTTACTTCCATAGTTAAAAACCTCTGAATTTGAATGAGGCAACCATAGAGATAACAACCTTTGTACATTGACAAAAATCTACAACTACCCATGAGCATAAGACAGTGTGTAAAGGCTGGGGGAATAAAGTAATCCAGTTGAGCATATTGAAACATTCCTTTCGGATATCTCATTTACATTTCTCATGAACATTTTGCACACAGTACCCACAAAAATACACTGGGCGTGTTAAGATCTGAGGAGAGGAATCCCTTTCCTTCAGTTTCCTAAGGAAACTATGTGGGATACAACATCCCTTTTACTCAATAGGATGAGAAATTCCACCAAATCCCTTGTTGGACCTCTGACATAAAAGCAATTTAGAAAGTCAGCCAGAGACCTGCCCACACCCATCACCATGACTTTCCAAGACTGGAATGAGAAGAAGTTGTGTTATTGCACTCAGCTTCAAATGTCAGTCACCTCTGTTTTTCTCTTTTGAAACATACACACCATATACACACACATTTATACACACATGTATAACTCCTGGTGCTTCTTCTGAAATCCCTACTCTGACTGACACTCCTCATGGTGCCGAATCTAACAGATGGCTCCCCAGTTAATTTAGCCCCTGTATTATAAAATGCTGCCATCCCATGAGGGATCAGAACCAGCCAGGAGCTTGAACATGGAGAACACAACAGCCTGCTCACAATAAGCAGAAAAATTCTCACTGTAAAGCAGTTTGCAAAGAGTGCCTTAAACACTACTACAAGAAAGTGGCAGTCTGTTCAGAGCTACACCAAGCAGGAAAAAAAGTTTGAATCACTTGAGTCATAGTGCTAGTTCCTTGCTGTTCTCCAGAAAGGAGTGCACAAACAGGTGGGGAAGCAAATCATATCTCCTGCCTCGCACTTGGACTCCTGTCCAGGCCTTGAGCTACAAAAAGTCAGCATGTACTTTTTGTTCACATCTCCTTTCTTTGGTAATTAACTGAGAAGCTGCGTTCTTCTTAGTGTNATATATATATATATATATATACACACACACACATCCATATCCACTATTTACAAGTAAAGATTTCTCAAGTGATCAGCTGGGAGAGCTGGAAGTGGGCAGAGCTCAATGTGTAGCCAAATTGAATCATCATGGAAAAATTCAGACAACACAACGCTGGAAGTCTTGGAGACAGTTTGCAGTGGCTTCACTATGTTCAGTTTTTCCCCAAACAAATGTTTTTCCAGCAAGGTGGTGATTTTCCTGTTGTATCAAATTCCTTGATACCTACTTGGGAGAAAATTTAGTTGCTCCATAAACATTTGCATGGTTCATTTAAGCTGTGAAAAAAATTCAAGTGAAGAGATGAAGAAACTTGCCCAAAGTGAAAATGGCAATTGCAGAGCTCAGGAGGGACCCCTGTCCTCACTCCCTTATCTCCCTGTCATTCTGCAGCTACAGGAAAGGACAGCCAGGAGGCCCTCGGCTGAGGGACCATCGGGGAGTGATCGGGCTTCAACCGCCTGAGCTCAAGCTGCTGCTCCCAGTCAGCAGCAGAATCATCACATCCATCCCTTCTCAGGGAGCCTGAGAGCTGCCCAGCAGGCACTGGGGAGAGCTGCACCCCCGGATCTCTCCACAGCGTTAGGCAGAAAGTGGTATCCAAGGTACCTATCATGGCAACATCTAAATGCAAGTATCAGAGCACTTTACAGACAGAAAGGGCTTTCCCCCAGGCTGTTTAAAATTTGCATGTTCCTGTGTAGCACTGAAGATAGCAGCAATGGTGATTCATTAAGATAATGATTTAAGTAGGAGGCTTAAGAAAGTCGGGGTGGATTAACATCCAGAGGGCTGCAGTTGGAGCTTCTCCACTCCAGGCTGCCACCTTCCCTTTTAAGGGAAGGGATGAATTCCAAAAGTCAAGAGAACTATGAATTAACAGCAGCTATATCACAATTACAATGTACTGAAGCACAAGAGCACCATCTCTTCTCCAGCCCATCCTCCCTGGCAAGGACAAGCACAAAATTTTATGCAGCAGGAGAATTTTCATGGCATTTTAAATTACTGGCAATTACAAATTACTGGATTTTCCTTTCCTAGAGTAGTTTGCTAGTGTAGGTTCTCCTCAAAAGAAAAAGATTGTGTGAATTTCTTTTAAACCAATTTTCTATCCACCTTAAAAACAATACACATTTTCTTCCAACCAACTGTCTTTCCCCACTACTGAATAATCAGATGGGTTTGATAAATTGATTGCTCCCACATAATGATGTAAATATACACATTGGGAAAAAGCACCCAAGTCCTTTCCACACCCCAACATTTAATCAAATCGTGATCAGTTACGGGTTGAGACATGCACCGTGTCCGTAACACCGGGCTAATGCTCAGACAGTAAAGCTCAGACTTCATCCCTGCTAAGACAGAGGCCTTTGTACCGTGATTTTCATATTTCAGTTGCCTTTTAGAGAGATGTGCAGGCAACCAGTTTGGCTATTCTGCTGCTCGCTTGGAATGGCTGCAGTAGGGCATCCCGGTGTGTATTGCCCACTCACCGCTAGCTGTGCTTGGTGTGAACGTCTTTCGGCACTCTATCCCATGCTGATTCAGTACAGAATAGCTTCCTGGAATGCAATTATAGAAAGAGTGAGGGTTTGTCTTTAAAAGGGATTATTCCAGAACAGCTATTCCTTATTAACTATTCCAAATTGCCTCTTCACTGGGATGATGAATTTAACTGAGAATAGCTCTTCCATTCAATTTCTAACTTACCTTGGTCTCCATCAATGACCCTGTTTAGGTGAGCCCTTGGTACAGCACCACACACCCACAGTAGCAGCTTCCCCAATAGAAACTGACTCACAGCTGCAATGAGAGCAGAGCTGCTGCATGGACACAGCTCAGCTCAGTTTGTTTTAAGTTGGGCAGATAACAGGATCAGGAAATACATTTTTTAAAAAATAGTTGTTTCAATCACAGATCTCGTCAGTAGTGCCTGTGACATTTTGTAATTTACAAGTCTTAGGAGCTGCTTTGTTCAAACTTGGTTTATTCCTTAGATACATATGGAGACCTTAACGGCTGGGAAATTTTGAGTTCTGGAACTTCTTTGTTTATTAAGTTCTTAGCTTGCAAGATTTCTCATCCAAAAGGGCTGAGAAAGTACCTGGCACATCTTCGATGCTTATTGAATACATTAAATAAATCAAACGTTTTATGATAAAATTCCACTCCCCCACACCAAACAGATGTAAGTCCAAGTCAAGGAGGCCTGAAAAATTGCACTAAAATTGATTTTGCTCCAGTTTTCCCCAAAGAAAAAATTTGAGTGTGGGTTGAGACAAAAACACGGAAAATTTAAGCTATCATGAACAACTGAAAAGAGAAATGGAGAAAAGACAGAAGCCAAAACAAAAACACATTCAGCATGCATAATTTATATTCTCTCCAGTGTCCTGTATTGCAGGCATTCCTGGACTCACATGTAAAGTGGGAGTCTTTTCCTTGGGCTCACCATAGTTCTAGAGAAAAATGCAAGATACCTTAATGCTGGTGTCTCCTGCCTACTCAGGAAATCACAAACCACAGAGATCCTGAGAGGATAGGAAAGATAAGACCCAACACAGCTGAGGATGTCGGTACCAAAAGGATCCCGTGTCAAAAAATGGGTGATCCATTTTTTAAGTCTGCCATTACTTGATCACAGTATCAGTCTAACTTTCGGTCTCCCTTTACATACAGGCAATCTTAGTCCATGTATGTAATATTTTATAAGCAGCTTTTATGGGTTCTTTTCCCCACAGGAGAGAAAGTTAAGAGAGGCGTGATAGAAAGGGGTAAGGGCAAATATAAATATACGCAAATCAAACCAGGGGAAAAAAAAAGAAAGGAAAAAAAAAAAAAAAGAGGCAAAGAAACTGAAACCACTTCCAGTCTCTCCCTCCAATAAATTCCACACTCTCATGGTCTCTGACACCACCTCACAGTAACCCCAAAAGATGTTCACCTGCTCCCACAGCACTAAGAAACAAACAGCGAAACAAGAACAAAGAAGCTCCCACCTAGGATGACCAATGTAATCCCCTGAGAGCACATTGCGAGGGGAAAACCTTATCATGAAAGCAGAAGAAAAACAAACACACACATGCACACACACAGCTCCACTGCTGTGCACCATTAGCATCCTCCCCACTTTCTATACACATCCAGTATCAGGAGATTTATATTCAGGCCAAAAGCTCATGCTGGCAGGAGAGGAAAGTACTTTGGAGAAGAGAGGGGAAGGGGAAAAAAAGNGTTTCAGAGAAGATCTCACTGAGAAGAATGAGGATGCCCTCCTTGAGATAAATGTTGTGGCCTCTTGTGGGCATAACTCTCTCAGCAGGAACTGACCACTGATAATGTTATTGCAGAAAATGCATTTCAGCTCAGTTCTGTTAATATGGTCCTCTCCTAGCGGAAACTAAAGGATCCCTGTTCACCTGGTATCTTCCACCTTTATCCTGCCATTGCTCCAGAAGCAGAACTACTACTAGTGAGGAAAAGTCACCCACAGTAAGGGAAGGGACTCTACTTCTAAGCCACAGAAAAGNCCTACAGTTTCTTGGCTTGTGATCAGCAGGCTGGATGCATTCTGTGGAACAAGGCCAAAGCATTAGTTATTATATTCAAGAGAACATCTGAATCCCAGCTCGAGGGAGCCGAGTTTGCGGCTCTCATTTATGCTGTATATCAATTGAATATCAAACCACATTTTCTGCCTTCTGAATAATAAAGCTTAATAGTTTGGGACTCCCATATGGTCTATTGTTAAAATATTTCCAAACACTGGCTGCTGTTTTATTTCTGAAGGGAAGATTTCTCTTTCCTCTTCAAGCTTTACTTGTTTAAAAGATGCTTGTAGCAAAAGCTAAATATATTAATCTTTTCAGTATTTCCAGAGTTTGAACGAGGGCTAAAAAAATGAGAGGATAAGGAAAAGAAAATACATTTTTGAAACCAGCTTCTTTTCTTTTAAATGTCACACGCAAATGTTTGTTCCAGGCAGAAGCAGCTGGTGCCACCAGGCTCTGCTGTTCAGAACAGGGGGTGCAGAAGCTTTCAGACACCATGAGTTGCTCTAACAAAGGAGGGACCACACAGACTCAAGCCATTCACAAAAGGACCCAGGCCGATTATTTCACTATTACTTACGAGGAAGCTTGTCCAGTAACGTAGGCAATAAATACTGGAGAAACCTGTTCTGTGCATAACCCAGGTTTGTCTTTTCACAAGTCCTGCTCTCTAATTAGCTACTCATTCCTCAAGGGCACTGCTGATGGATGGAGTGTATCAATTTGGTATTTTTTTTTAAAGTCAAGAAACTTGCTAAATAACAAAAGCATCAGCGTAATAAACACTCTGCAGCGTTAGGAACGGTCACTAGTGCTCCTTTCCCGTCCCACCAGAGAAGAGTATTCCTGTGCTTTCTGCTTTGCAGAAAAAACTCAGTGGCAGCGAGACTGTAATTCGCAAGGCCTGCAGTGCCCTGCGCAGAGCTGGGATGAGAACTCAGAAGTGCTCAGCTTTTGATCCTGCCTTCACCCCCTGTTCCATCTGCACAGAGGGGCTCAACTGCTCTGCCAGCAGAAGTGAAACCCTGCAGCGCTGCCTGGTTGTGCACTGGTGTGACCCATCAGCTCCACCTCACCCAGCCCCTGCCCTCTCCCTGGAGTTCCTCCTGCGCTCTGGGACAGGAGCACCTTCCCCCACATCTGCTGGACACTCGGCCGAGCGCAGGGTGCTGAGCTGGGCACGGCCAGCAGTGTAACAGCACAAAACCAGAGCTGTTCCTACAGCCCAGCGAGTCGAGCAGAAACTTCTGCTCTCTCCTCTTTATCTTTTGTTCTAGCCCTCATTGCTGCTTCTCATTCCAGTCTCCTACTTCCCTCGTCTGCCAGTGCGTTCCCCTCTCCTCCACCACCTATCTGCCCCTCCATCGCCTGCTCTGCTCCAGTGTACAGGGCTTCAGCTGTCCCAACGCTGAACTGGTTGCTCTTACTCATCAGCTGCCTCCTCCCCAGAAAGGAAGAAATTCCAGTATTTCAACATTTGCTCTCATCCCAATTCAGGCAGAAAAACTGAAATTAGAGACTATGCAGAACGGAAGTTCATAAGTTTAAAAAGAAAGAAAGAAACAAAAAAAAGGAAACCGATTTGTGAATACCGGTGCATTTTGTGTCATTTGAAATGGAGCATTTTACATTACTGAAACCAAAGTTAGTTCATTTTGGTTTGGTGACCTGACCTGAGAAATTTTGTTCTGAGTCAGTACAATGTTGAGCTGCTTTTATTCCCACAGTGTTGCACTGCCTCAGTCACTGCAGCTTGGCAGCCTGGTAACCCTGGCCTCACTTCTGGGTCAGCCTCCCGTGCTGGAAGGCAGCTCCCAAAGCACACACCGAGGTCTCTGTGGCACAGCACGGCCCCTGGGAGACCTGTACTGCCATATGGGAACGCCAGGGCCCTCGGAGTCCAGCAGAACGGGGACATCAGTCAACAGCTCTGAGCAGTCAAGGATGACCTGGAATCCAGGGCAATGTTTTGAACCAATCCCAAGTGAAGCCTTTTAGATCAGTCAGAGAAAAGCAAAGCAAAGAGGTATTCCCATTCAGGCAGCATAGACAGGTCAATGAACATTTCTGGTAAAAAGCTAGTTTATTAATTTTATGGGTGATCAGAAATCTAGCATTGGGCTTTTCTAGGAGGAAAATAATGTTTCCATTTTAAAGAAACTACATTGTTCCCTGCAAAAGCCACTCCAAGGAAAATTCAGATCAGTCTCCTACTGACCACAGCAGCATTCTTACAAACTAGCTTAAAAATAATACAGTGAACAAATCTCACTCCTGCAGAAACTTCCTCAGCAGGGAAGTTAAATTATAGCAATATCAGCACCCTTCTCCCTCCTACCCAGCTCCTGGCATGACCTAAGGACTGTAGGATTTAGTTCATCAGCCGAGTCTAACAACTAGTTCAGAGTCTGACAAGTATTGAACCAGGGGGTTTGCAACAGATGTCTGAATGCTCAATACCTTGCTGCTTTAAGCCAAGGCACGGGCACAGTTTTTATGAGAGTTGGGTAGCAACAACTGCTGGTGGAGCTGCAGAAGGCTGAGTTCTGCCCAAACCTTAGGCACGCCACCAACTCATGCTCAGCAACCAGTTCTTAAGACAAGTGGAGAGGACTCAGAGGGAAGATTAGTATGCATTCACAGAAAGCTATTTTAGTAGTTTTCCTGCAGACTCTGTAAAGCGGCTCTTGCAGTGTGTTCTTCCCCCAGGTCTGCATATCTGAGAGAAGGCAGCGTGTGTATGTGTGTGTATGTATGGATTTGATTTACTCTTGAAAAAAAAGGAAAAGGAGAGACACTTAGCCTGTAGTTTCAGTGTTGGAAACGGCAATAAACCTCTCTTTTTAAACCCCATAACCTTGTGACTGTTTTATAGTTATAAGGAATCATAACCAGAGAAAGATTTAGCCTAACAGTGATCTGCCCTCAAAGACATTAATCTGTCACATCTAATAGAAGAGCAATAAGGAGATGAACCTTTCCTCTAAGTAATTCAAACAGATGGTGTATGGCTTTGGTGGGAACTTACTGTAAGTTGCCCCTGTAACAAGGGTAAATTTGGCAATGCTGCACACCCAAAGATGCTATTTACGAGTCAGTGTGAGAAATATCTCTGCACGATTTCCTTGTGTTTTAAAACCTGAATTCTCTACAACCGTATCTCACCGCTTTTGTGGTTGACACATTCAACCAGTTTTCCACCCACTTTTTCACCCCCTTTTTGCCAGCAAGATTGACTCTCTCTTGTTTGCAGTTTTTAACTGTCCTCAAAGTAATTTTTCACTTTTGAGAGATCAGCAGAAGATAATTAAGTGCATCATGCCAACATGTTAAAGCACAGTTTTCTAGCAATATTTCAAATATAATTTTCTTTGTCTGGGCTTATAGTACATTCTTTCTTACCCTACAAAGCACACCAAAGTCTCCAGGTTAGTTTCTCTTTCTTTGCTTCTTCATACCCTCTATAAAAAAGAAAAGGTTTATTTTCTCTCCTTCTCTCGTTTTCCCCCAAAACCTCAAGGTCCAATTTCTCTTTTCTAGTTGTATCATACAACTTCTCTTCCCTGCTGCTCCAGACTCCAGTAAGAAGCATTACTCGATCACCTTGCTCTGGGTTCCTGCCTCTTCTCCAGAGGAGCAACATGGGGCTCCTGGGACACTTTGCTCTGTTTCCTCTCTTGAAAGACAGCCAAGACTTACTCAACTCTCTCTTCCTCAGGTCTGCCACTCAGCCCACTAACCTATCCCCATCTTCCACCCACACTGAACAAGACATAAGGTTTCCAAACTTGTCTGGAGAGCTGAGTCCCAAATTCAGCTCGTTGTCCTATAAGAGACCAGACATGAAACCAATACCAATGCTTAAGTGTTTCTATGATATCTCAAAGCAGGTGAAGACCATTATTATCAGATTCCTAGCATGCAACAAAGCTGATAGGGAGCACTGAAAGATATGGGGTAGCAAGAGACCAAATTCACTTGCAGTGGCAGTCCAGGGGAGTATACTGAATTCAAAGGAGCAGTGAAGTTAAGACACTGGTTTTCCAGACTGGTCAGGGGAGGATTGGTATTCGAGTACCTGAGGGTAATCCCCAGATTACCCTTCCACACGCTCGCAGGGAGCAAATGTCACTTTGCGTGGTGAAGCATGCCAGCTCGGGAGCACACTCTACGTTTCATGTTAATGAGTATTAGCATGGAACCCAACTTCCTTCCCCTCCCTAATTTTTATATAATTAAGGATCAGAACTAGCATTTTGTTTCAGTCAACAACAGTGACAGACAACAGCACTACAGAATAACAGCAAAGGGAGAGAATGAGGAAAAAAAGAATGCAGGTGGTAGACACTTACTGCTCTGGCCACTGCATGAAATGAAGGCTTGAGTGCACATTTTTGCCTGATTGCATAGCTGTCTCTGCTGCCCATCTAATCTGCTTAGAAAACTGGTTTTGAAGGATATGGTTCAGACATACCACTCGCATGGGGAGGGGGGAATGATGAGGGGAGAAAAAAAAAAGTGCTGCAGCTGCAAAAGATAAAATAGAGACAACTAATTTTCTCAAAGCTTGCAACACAACCTCCCCCCCTCCTCCACATGCAGTCGCTGCACTGGCAGGATAAGCTGGAGATTCTCCAGCGTAAGCAAAGAAGGCACAATAAGGTGTGCAGGCCTTTCTCCACCCCGCTCCCCACAGGCCTTGGGGGTACCACAGAAAGCGGAGGCTGACAGCCCCGCTCGAAGGGAGGGGGACATTCCTCCGCCCGCTCGTTTCAATTGCATTCCCATTTTTCAGAGGGGACGTGAGAAACACGCAGTGCTGGATGTTATGCCGAGACAATAATGAGTGTAAGGGAGCTGCAGACTCCTGCTGTACCAATTGGTGGCTGGGTTCTGAACTCTCATTGTGTGATCCGATTTCTCCTGTCATTCAAGCCATTTTGCGAACTCCAAGCATACGTTCATTTAAGCCATGTGTCCTGAAATCTAAACAGCTGAAGCGGACAGGGAGAGAGGGGTAGGGAGAGAGGAGAACCACTGGATTTCTGGTGACAGTGTCTAAAATACACATTTGCACAAGGAAGTCTCACTTTAGATAGTCACTTAGCAAAACAACTACAGCTGCTGACAGGCAAGAGGTACAGTTTCAAGTGACCATCAGACATAAAATAGGCCAAATAAATTACTGCAGTCTGAAGGGAGTGAGGGGGTGTGCTCTCACAAATCTAACAGAGATAACAAATGGATTACCACTGGGTGACCCAACGTCAAGATTAGCAGCCCCAGTTCTCATTTCAGTTACACCATAGCAATGACATTACCCAAGATCTAGCAGAAGTGAAACTGAAATCAGAGTCCAACCCAGGATGTCAGGGAGGCAGCTGCTTTAGTTTTTCAATGCCTAGAATTTCAACCCGGTTTGTTTCAAGAGCATAAGCTGTGTCTGGCAGAAGGGGCAGCAGCCTTTGCCAGCTGCCACGTGACCTGCAAGGATGTTTTCTAAATTGAATTCATTTTTTTTTTTTCTGAGGTGGGGTTGGGGGAGAGGAAGTAGGTGTTGTTAGTGGTAGAGGTAGACAGCATGAGAAGTATGTTGGCATGTTTTGGCCCTTTCCTCAAAGGTATTTTGTCCTTTATTTCCATTCTGTACTCATATATACAGTTACCCTGTCGTCTGCACTCTCCTACACATACCACGTTTTCTTTGAAAGAATCAAGAGGGCCAGTGCTGGCCTTTGTGGGGTCTTTGAGGAGACATTGTGTGAGTGCTTACTCCCTCAGTTAAGTAAAGTACAAGGGGTTTTTACAAATATAAAAAAAATTTTAAGCTTTCCAAATATTAATTGCTTACGGAAATTAAACATCTGCTAACAATAAACTCCCCAAACAAATGAGAAGATAGTTTCAGTCTGACTGAAAAGCTTTCCCTTGCCAATTGCTAAGAATACCATTTTCTTGTCTTTTACAATGGCAGTTTCATTAGTTCTCCATTTATCCCAACATTTCAGTCCTTTCTCTTTCACAACAGAATGAAAAAGGTCCAATTCCCATCTCCAACGCAACTTTCAGAGTCCTGCAAAACCAAGTGAGAAACTGGCAATTATGACGAGCCACAGAAAGCCCTCAGGGCAGAGACTGACTCCGTGGGTTGCAGAGTCCACCTGCACACCTTTTCTTATCACATCTCCCACAGCCCCCTCCGAGTCTGCCGAGTTTTCACAAGTATCCTGCTACAGACTACACCCGACTGTGGCAACTGGGTGCTGGAAGTGCAAAGAGGAGCTGAAATGCTGATAACCCACGCGAGTGCTTAGAATAGCAGATGCCAGGGGGAGAGAAGGGGGCCACCAGCTGAATTTGCATCACACAAGGAAATAAGTCAGTTGGGCAAAAGCCCCATATGGCTGCTTGGGAATGCAGAGCTAAAAGGGCTTTCACTGCTTGGAGAACTGCAGATCTCCTCCAGCTTCTCATCTCAGTCTCCGCAACTTGGTGCAGAAGCATACGGAAAAGATTTCAATACCTCACAATACTTCTTATTATACAAGAAAAACAACTAGTCCTTTGCATAAGTATGTTTTCTGCATTTAAGACTCAAAAACCATTTAGCTACAATACTTGCCCTCTATCCACTTAAGGGACGAAAGGCCCAGCCTAGCTTGCTCAAGGTCAAATAGCAAGTTCAGCAGCAAGAGATGACAAGGGCTCCAGGTACATCCAAATCCATTCAACTGTTGTACCCATTAGACTGAAGAGACTTAAACACCCTCATGGCGTCAAGAATGACTAACGCTCTCCCAGGTCAGCTTGTGATAGAGAACTGGGAACTCACACATCTCCTTCCTCTGCCTCCCACTCCAGTATTGTTGCAAAGCCCACGTGACAAGATTTTCCTAATCAGCAATTAAATAGTTAATGCTTACACTGCAGCAGATGGAACAGGAGTTGCTGCAGGGAAGGTATGCAGAGGGAAGGAGGAGAAAAGAGACAGCAAGGAGGAAAAAAGTCAGAGAAACAATCCTAAAGGAAAGCAGTTTTCCCACTAAAAGGAGTGATTAGTTGACTAGACAACATAACCCTTAAGACTTTGTCTAGACTAGGATAAAATGCTACGTTGTTGAAGGCGTTTGAGAGGCCTAGTGTAGGAAAGGCTCATGGCCTTTGAGGATGTGGTAGGCAAGGAAGAGACTAATTAGGACACGCTCACTAACATGTCTTAATGTTCCATGTTTAAATCCTTGCCCAAGAACTCAGGGCTATGCAAAGCAAAGGTCTCTGATGCTGTTCTAATGATTGTAAAAGCAAAGTTAGGAGAGAGTGCAAAAAAATCAGAAGGGTGAGGAATTGCTCAAGTCTCACATCCCCCATTTTTCTTATGCTCACTGAATGCCTGTGAACATTTGCATCTTAAAACATTCACCAGCATTTTACCAGACAACCTACTATGACATTTTCCCTCTAAAAATCTAGTCAAAGGCCTAAATGCCAGTAGCAAAAGAGACTACAGGCTAACAGCCTACACTCCTACAAAACTTATCCTTTTGCACCAGTGTTCACTCAGGTAGATTTTGGAAAGAGGGTGTGAGGGGAAAAGAAGACAGGACTGTGAAGAGTGCACCCAAGTCTTCAGCAAAAATCATCATTTTGATAATCCATTACCAAATTTGTAGTTAAAATCAAATCCCACCTCACTAAGACAGCCAGATGCATCCACAGAGACCTTGTTCTGAGAGCTGCTACACTAAATACCAGGAGAATCGCAAATGCTGTAGCTTCTTCTTAACCCTTCCAGCAGTATTTCAGGAACCACCTGTCAGTTTGAAAGACTGATCATTTTTCTCCCAGCTTGTTGCAGGCTCTAGGTGTGCCCCTAACCAAATAGGCTTACCACTTAAAAGCTTAACTGCACCTGTGGCTTAAACCTTATCCCAGACAGCACTCGGGAACATTTGGATTTGGGTGTTTCAGGTGTGAGACTGGGGCCTGCATTCACAAACAGAGCTAGGCAAGTCAGAGTTGGAGCCCCTGGTAAAAGCAGGCAGTACACTGGAGAGCCGGGGATGGGGAAGAAAGATGTGCTTTTTCCATTTTGATCGCATTTAACTGTATTTACATTTCCACAGTCGGGCTTGAGTAATGTCCACCTCCTTGTTTGTGA